>JAVLUU010000643.1:0-81973 GCA_032206185.1 Columba guinea | reverse complement strand
CACACGGGGACATGGCGGGGGACACAAGGACAGGGGGGACACAGGGACATAGTGGGGACACGGGGACAGGGGGGACATAGGGCACACGGGGACATGGGGGGACATGGGGACGGGGGACACGGGGGGACATGAGGCACACAGGGACATGGGGAGGATACAAGGACAGGGGGGACACGGGGACATGGGGGGGACATGGGGCACACGGGGACGGGGGGGACACGTGGACGGGGGGACACGGGGCACACGGGGCCATGGGGGGGACACAAGGACAGGGGGTACACGGGGATATGGGGGGACACAGGGACGGGGGGGACACGGGGGGACATGGGGGGACATGGGTCACACGGGGCCATGGGGGGACACAAGGACAGGGGGTACACGGGGATATGGGGGGACACAGGGACGGGGGGGACACGGGGGGACATGGGTCACACGGGGCCATGGTGGGGCCACAAGGACAGGGGGCACACGGGGACATGGGGGGACACGGGGACGGGGGGGACACGGGGACATGGTGGGGACACAGGGACAGAGGGGACACGGGGAAACATGGGGCACACGGGGACACGGGGGGACACAGTGACAGGGGGGACTCGGGGGAACACGGGGACGGGGGGGACACAGGGGGACATGGGGCACACAGGGACATGGGGGGACAGGGGGACTTGGGGGAGACGGGGGAACATGGGGCACACGGGGACGGGGGGGGACACAGGAACAGGGGGGACATGGGGCACATGGGGACATGGCGGGGAACACGGGGACATGGGGGGACGTGGGGCACACGGGGACATGGGGGGGACACAGGAACAGGGGGGACATGGGGCACACGGGGACATGGTGGGGGACACAGGAACAGGGGGACATGGGGCACACGGGGACATGACGGGGACACGGGGGGACGTGGGGCACACGGGGACATGGGGGGGACACAGGAACAGGTGGGACATGGGGCACACGGGGACATGACGGGGGACACGGGGAGACGTGGGGCACACAGGGACATGGGGGGGACACAGTAACAGGGGGGACATGGGGCACACGGGGACATGACGGGGACACGGGGGGACGTGGGGCACACGGTGACATGGGGGGGACACAGTAACAGGGGGGACATGGGGCACACGGGGACATGGTGGGGGACACGGGGGGACACGGGGACGGGGGGACACAGGGGGACATGGGGCATACGGGGACATGGGGACACAGGGACACCCGGGGGGACACAGGAACAGGGGGGGACACAGGGACATGGCGGGGAGACACGGGAACAGGGGGGAAATGGGGGGACACAGACCCTGGTGGGGACATGGGGGGACACGGGGACAGGGAGGACACAGAGATGTGGGGGACACAGGGACATTGGGGACACAGACCCTGGGGGGGGAACAGGGGGGACACAGGAGCAGGGGGGGACATGGGGACATGGCGGGGGGACAGGAGCGACACGGGAACGGGGGGCACGGACCCTGGGGGGACATGGTGGGGAGACAGGGGGGGACACGGGAACGGGGGTGGACACGGACCCTGGGGGGGGACACGGGGGGACACGGACACCCGGGGGGCGGGACAAGGGTCCCAGTGGGGGGTGTGACATCCAGGGATGGTGACATTGGCACCTGGGGGAGGATCGAAGCCGGAGGGGCGGCCCCAATGCGGGGGGGGGGGGGACAGAGACCCTGGGGGGTGCAGGGACCCATGGGGGGTCACAGGGTCTCATGGGGGGTTCAGGGGTCCCATAGTGGGTCACAGGGTCCCTGGGGGGGTTCAGGGTCCCATGGGGGGGTCACAGGGTCCCATGGGGGGTCACAGGGTCTCATGGGGGGTTCAGGGGTCCCATAGTGGGTCACAGGGTCCCTGGGGGTTCAGAGTTCCCATGGAGGGGTTCAGGGGTCCCTCGGGGGTTCAGGGTCCCTGGGGGGATTCAGGTTCCTATGGGGGGGGTTCAGGGTCCCTGGGGGGTTCAGGGTTCCCATGGGGGGGTTCAGGGTTCCATGGGGGGGGTTAGGGGTCCCTGGGTGGGGTTCAGGGTCCCATGGGGGGGGTTAGGGGTCCCTGGGGGGGTTCAGGGTTCCATGGGGGGTCACAGGGTCCCTGGGGAGTTCAGGGTCACATGGGGGGATCGCAGGGTCCCATGGGGGGGGTCGCAGGGTCCCTGGGGGGTTCAGAGTTCCCATGGGGGGGGTCACAAGGTCCCTGGTGGGGTTCAGAGTCCCTAGAGGGGTTCAGGGTCTCATGGGGCATCACAGGGTCCCCAGGGGGTTCAGGGTTCCCATGGGGGGGTTGAGGGTCCCATGGGGGGGTTGAGGGTCCCATGGGGTTGTTCAGGATCTCATGGGGGGTCACAGGGTCCCATGGGTGGTTCAGGGTTCCCATGGGGGGGTTCAGGGTTCCATGGGGGGTCACAGGGTCCCTGGGGGTTCAGGGTTTCCATGGGGGGTCACAGGGTCCCTGGTGGGGTTCATAGTTCCCATGGGGGGGTTCAGGGGGGCCATGGGGGGTCACAGGGACCCTGGGGAGTTCAGGGTCCCATGGGGGTCACAGGGTCCCTGGTGGGGTTCAAGGTTCCCATGGTGGGGGTTAGGGGTCCCTGGGGAGGTTCACGGTCCCTGGGGGGGTTCAGGTTCCTATGTGGGGGTTCAGGGGACCCATGGGGGGTTTCAGGATCCCATGGGGGGGTTGAGGGTCCCATGACGGGGTTCAGGGTCCCCAGGGGGGTTCAGAGTTCCATGGGGGGTCACAGGGTCCCTGGGGAGTTCAGGGTCCCTGGGGGGTTCAGGGTCCCATGGGGGATCACAGGGTCCCCAGGGGGTTCAGGGTTCCCATGGGGGGGTTGAGGGTCCCATGGAGGGGGTTCAGGGTTCCCATGGGGGGGTTCAGGATCCCATGGGGGGGTTGAGGGTCCCATGGGGGGGTTCAGGGTTCCCATGGAGGGGGTTCAGGGTCCCTGGGGGGGTTCAGGATCCCATGGGGGGGTTGAGGGTCCCATGGGGGGGTTCAGGGTTCCCATGGGGGGGTTGAGGGTCCCATGGGGGCGTGTGTGCGCAGGTGGAGCCGGGGTCCCTGGGGGGGTTCCTGGCCGTGTCCGGGCCCCCCCTGCGGCAGCTGGTGCTGAGCTGCGGCCCCCGCCTGGGGCCTGTGCTGGCGGCGCTGGCGGTGAGTGGGACCCGAACCGGCACCCATGGGTGGGGGGTGATGGGGACCCCAAACCGGCACCCCAACCGGCACCCATGGGTGGGGGTGATGGGGACCCCAAATCGGCACCCCAACCGGCACCCGTGGGTGGGGGTGATGGGGACCCCAAACCGGCACCCCAACCGGCACCCGTGGGTGGGGGTGATGGGGACCCCAAACCGGCACCCGAACCGGCACCCGTGGGTGGGAGTGAGCAGGGACCCCAAACCGGCACCCATGGGTGGGGGTGATGGGGACCCCAAACCAGCACCTAAACCGGCACCCATGGGTGGGGGTGATGGGGAATCCCAAACCGGCACCCATGGGTGGGGGTGAGCAGGGACCCCAAACCGGCACCCAAACCGGCACCCATGGGTGGGGATGAGCAGGGACCCCAAACCGGCACCCGAACCGGCACCCGTGGGTGGGGGTGATGGGGACCCCAAACCGGCACCCGAACCGGCACCCGTGGGTGGGGGTGATGGGGACCCCAAACCGGCACCCAAACTGGCACCCATGGGTGGGGGTGAGCGGGGACCCCAAACCAGCACCCGAACCGGCACCCGTGGGTGGGGGTGATGAGGGAACCCCAAACTGGCACCCGAACCGGCACCCGTGGGTGGGGGTGATGAGGGAACCCCAAACTGGCACCCGAACCGGCACCCAGGGTGGGGGTGATGGGGGAACCCCAAACTGGCACCCAAACCAGCACCCATGGGTGGGGGTGATGGGGACCCCAAACCGGCACCCGTGGGTGGCGGTGATGAGGGAACCCCAAACTGGCACCCGAACCGGCACCCATGGGTGGGGGTGAGTGGGGACCCCAAACCGGCACCCAAACCGGCACCCGTGGGTGGGGGTGGTGGGGACCCCAAACCTTCACCCAAACCGGCAACCCATGGGTGGGGGTGGTGGGGACCCCAAACCGGCACCCGAACCGGCACCTGTGGGTGGGGGTGAGTGGGGACCCCAAACCGGCACCCGTGGGTAGGGGTGATGGGGACCCCAAACCGGCACCCAAACCGGCACCCATGAGTGGGGGTGATGGGGACTCCAAACTGGCACCGGTGGGTGGGGGGTGATGGGGACCCCAAACCTTCACCCAAACCGGCACCCATGGGTGGGGGTGATGGGGGAACCCCAAACCGGCACCCAAACCGGCACCCGTGGGTGGGGGTGATGGGGACCCCAAACCGGCACCCCAACCGGCACCCGTGGGTGGGGGTGATGGGGACCCCAAACCGGCACCCAAACCGGCACCCATGGGTGGGGGTGATGGGGACCCCAAACGGGCACCCAAACCGGCACCCATGGGTGGGGGTGAGTGGGGACCCCAAACCGGCACCCATGGGTGGGGGTGAGCGGGGACCCCAAACCGGCACCCAAACCGGCACCCATGGGTTGGGGTGATGGAGACCCCAAACCGGCACCCCAACCGGCACCCGTGGGTGGGGGTGGTGGGGACCCCAAACCAGCACCCATGGGTGGGGGTGGTGGGGACCCCGAACCAGCACCCGTGGGTGGGGGTGAGTGGCACTCCAAACCATCACCCGTGGGTGGGGGGGAATGGGGACCCCGAACCAGCACCCATGGGTGGGGGTGCTGGGGACCCCAAACCGGCACCCGTGGGTGGGGGTGCTGGGGACCCCGAACCAGGACCTGTGGGTGGGGGTGAGCGGGAACCCCAAACCAGCACCCATAGGTGGGAGTGGTGGGGACCCCAAACCAGCACCCATAGGTGGGAGTGGTGGGGACCCCAAACCGGCACCCATGGGTGGGGGTGAGTGGGACCCCGAACCAGCACCCGTGGGTGGGGGTGAGTGGGACCCCAAACCGGCACCCGTGGGTGGGGGTGAGTGGGACCCCGAACCGGCACCCGTGGGTGGGGGTGAGTGGGACCCCAAACCAGCACCCGTGGGTGGGGGTGAGTGGCACTCCAAACCATCACCCGTGGGTGGGGGGGAATGGGGACCCCAAACCGGCACCCGTGGGTGGGGGTGATGGGGACCCCAAACCGGCACCCGTGGGTGGGGGTGAGTGGGACCCCAAACCGGCACCCATGGGTGGGGGTGGGTGGCACTCCAAACCATCACCCGTGGGTGGGGGGGAATGGGGACCCCGAACCAGCACCCATGGGTGGGGGTGCTGGGGACCCCAAACCGGCACCCGTGGGTGGGGCGGGGTCCCCACAGACCCACGCGGGAGCGTGCCCCGGCAGCGCGTGCTCGCGGTGTGTCGCAGGGCGGGCGCTGCCCGGAGCTGCGGCTGCTGGAGCTGGACGCGGGGCTGGGGGGCAGCGGCCCCGCCCTCCCGCTGCCCGTGGAGAGCCTGCAGGGGGCGTGCCCGAGCCTGCAGGTACCGGGACCCGCACCCCAACCCTGAACCCCAACCCTGCACCCTGCACCCCAACCCCGCACCCCAACCCTGCACCCCAACCCCAACCCTGAACCCTGCACCCTGCACCCCAACCCTGCACCCCAACTCCAACCCTGAACACTGCACCCCAACCCTGAACCCTGCACCCCAACCCTGCACCCTGCACCCCAACCACGCACCCCAACCCCTACCCTGAACCCCAACCCTGCACCCCAACCCTGCACCCCAACCCTGCACCCCAACCTTGAACCCTGCACCCCCAACCCTGAACCCCAACCCCAACCCCGCACCCCAACCCTGAACCCCAACCCAACCCCGCACCCCAACCCCAACCCTGAACACTGCACCCCCAACCCCGCACCCCAACCCTGAACCCCAACCCCTACTCTGAACCCCAGCCCTGAACCCTGCACCCCAACCCTGAACCCTGCACCCCAACCCTGCACCCCAACCCTGAACCCCAACCCCAACCCTGAACCCTGCACCCTGCACCCCAACCCCGCACCCCAACCCCAACCCTGAACACTGCACCCCAACCCTGAACCCTGCACCCCAACCCTGCACCCCAACCCCGCACCCCAACCCTGAACCCTGCACCCCAACCCTGAACCCCAACCCCTACCCTGAACCCCAACCCTGAACCCTGCACCCCAACCCCGCACCCCAACCCTGAACCCCAACCCCAACCCCTACCCTGGACCCTGAACCCCAACCCCAACCCTGCACCCCAACCCTGCACCCCAACCCTGCACCCCAACCCTGAACCCTGCACCCCAACCCTGAACCTCAACCCCAACCCCAACCCCAACCCTAAACCCCAACCCTGCACCCCAACCCCAACCCCAACCCCTACCCTGAACCCTGCACCCCAACCCTGCACCCCAACCCTGCACCCCAACCCTGCATCCCAACCCCAACCACAACCCCTACCCTGAACCCTCAACCCCAACCCCAACCCCGCACCCCAACCCTGAACCCCAACCCTGCACCCCAACCCTGCACCCTGAACCCAACCCTGCACCCCAACCCTGCACCCCAACCCTGAACCCTGAACCCAACCCTGCACCCCAACCCTGCACCCCAACCCTGAACCCTGCACCCCAACCCTGAACCCCAACCCCAACCCCTACCCTGAACCCTCAACCCCAACCCCAACCCTGCACCCCAACCCTGAACCCCCACCCCAACCCCAACCCTGCACCCCAACCCCAACCCTGAACCCTGCACCCCAACCTTGCACCCCAACCCTGAACCCTGCACCCCAACCCTGAGCCCTCAACCCCAACCCCAACCCCGCACCCCAACCCTGCACCCCAACCCTGCACCCCAACCCTGAACCCTGCACCCCAACCCTGAACCCCAACCCCAACCCCTACCCTGAACCCTCAACCCCAACCCCAACCCTGCACCCCAACCCTGAACCCCCACCCCAACCCCAACCCTGCACCCCAACCCCAACCCTGAACCCTGCACCCCAACCTTGCACCCCAACCCTGAACCCTGCACCCCAACCCTGAGCCCTCAACCCCAACCCCAACCCCGCACCCCAACCCTGCACCCCAACCCTGCACCCCCAACCCTGCACCCCAACCCCTACCCTGAACCCTGCACCCCAACCCTGCACCCCAACCCTGCACCCCAACCCCAACCCTGCACCCTAACCCTGCACCCCAACCCCAACCCCTACCCTGAACCTGCACCCCAACCCTGCACCCCAACCCTGCACCCCAACCCCAACCCTGAACCCTGAACCCCAAACCCTGAACCCCTGAACCCCAAACCCTGAACCCTGAACCCCTGAGCCCCTCCCCCCCTGCACCCCTGCCTGCACCCGTGCCCGAGCCTGCTGGTACCACTGCACCCCTGCCTGCTCCTGCCTGTCCCTGCCTGCAGCCCAGCCCTGCCCGCCCCTGCAGCTACCCCTGCCTGCTCCTGCCTGCACCTGCCTGCAGCCCAGCCCTGCCCGCCCCTGCAGCTACCCCTGCCTGCTCCTGCCTGCACCGGCGGGGGCCAAACAGAGGGGTGCACGCAGGGATACGGACGGGGGGGCAGGCAGGGACACAGGCAGGGATATGGACAGGGGTGCAGGCAGGGATATGGACAGGGATATGGGCAGGGATATGGGCAGGGGGGCAGGCAGGGATACAGGCAGGGATATGGACAGGGATATGGGCAGGGATATGGGCAGGGGTGCAGGCAGGGGGGCAGGCAGGGATACAGGCAGGGATATGGACAGGGATATGGGCAGGGATATGGGCAGGGGTGCAGGCAGGGACACAGGCAGGGATACAGGCAGGGATACAGGCAGGGATACAGGCAGGGATATGGACAGGGATACAGGCAGGGATATGGACAGGGATATGGACAGGGATATGGGCAGGGGTGCAGGCAGGGATACAGGCAGGGATACAGGCAGGGATATGGACAGGGATACGGGCAGGGGTGCAGGCAGGGACACAGGCAGGGATACAGGCAGGGATACAGGCAGGGGTGCAGGCAGGGATACAGGCAGGGATACAGGCAGGGGTGCAGGCAGGGATACAGGCAGGGATATGGGCAGGGATATGGACAGGGATATGGGCAGGGGTGCAGGCAGGGACACAGGCAGGGACACAGGCAGGGATATGGACAGGGATACGGACAGGGGTGCAGGGCAGGGACACAGGCAGGGACACAGGCAGGGATATGGCCAGGGGTGCAGGCAGGGACACAGGCAGGGATACAGGCAGGGATATGGACAGGGATACGGACAGGGGTGCAGGGCAGGGACACAGGCAGGGACACAGGCAGGGACACAGGCAGGGATATGGACAGGGATACGGACAGGGGTGCAGGGCAGGGACACAGGCAGGGACACAGGCAGGGATATGGCCAGGGGTGCAGGCAGGGACACAGGCAGGGATACAGGCAGGGGTGCAGGCAGGGATACAGGCAGGGATGCAGGCAGGGACACAGGCAGGGACACAGGGAGGGGTGCAGGCAGAGATACAGGCAAGGGTGCAGGCAGGGACACAGGCAGGGATACAGGCAGGGGTGCAGGCAGGGACACAGGAAGGGGGTGCAAGCAGGGATGCAGGCAGGGGTGCAAGTAGGGTTATGGGTAGGGGGTGCAGGCAGGGATACAGGCAGGGATGCGGGCAGGGGTGCAGGCAGAGATATGGGCAGGAACAGGCAGGGATACTGCAGGGACACAGGCAGGGGTGCAGGTAGGGATATGGGTAGGGGGTGCAGGCAGGGATACGTGCAGGGGTGCCAGCAGGGTCACAGGCAGGGGTGCAGGCAGGGGTATGGGTAGGGGGTGCAGGCAGGGACATGGGCAGGACTCTGCAGCTCTACCTGCCAGTCCCTGTCCCCCCTGACCCCCATGTCCCCCCGCGTCCCCCCAGGTGCTGCGGCTGCTGAACCTGCGCTGGGCGCCCCGGGCCCCCCCCGCCCCCCGGCAGCGCCCCCCCCGGGTTCGCGTGCCTGCGGGAGCTGAGCCTGGCGGGGGCCGCGGACCCCGGGGCGGGGGACGCGCTGCTGCGGCGGCTGCTGCGGCGCTCGGGCCGCCTGGCGCTGCTGGACCTGCGGGGGGTGCGCGCGGGTCACCCCCCGCGGGCTGCTGGAGCTGCCCTGCCACGGTGAGGGGACAGGGATGTGGGGGACACCGTGGAGAGGGGACATGGGACATGGGGGGGACACCGTGGAGAGGGGACATGGGACATGGGGGGGGACACTGTGGAGAAGGACACGGGGGACATGGGGGGGACACCGTGGAGAGGGGACATGGGACATGGGGGAGACACCGTGGAGAGGGGACATGGGGACATGGAGGGGACACCGTGGAGAGGGGACATGGGACATGGGGGGGACACCGTGGAGAAGGGACATGGGACATGGCGGGGACACCGTGGAGAGGGGACATGGGACATGGCGGGGACACCGTGGAGAGGGGACATGGGGGAAACGGGAGGCACACCATGGTGAGGGGACATGGGGGAAATGGGGGGACACACCATGGTGAAGGGACATGGGGACATGGGGGGATACACCATGGTGAGGGGACATGGGGGAAATGGGGGGACACACCATGGTGAAGGGACATGGGGACATGGGGGGATACACCATGGTGAGGGGACATGGGGGAAATGGGGGGGACACACCATGGTGAAGGGACATGGGGACATGGGGGGATACACCATGGTGAGGGGACATGGGGGAAATGGGGGGACACACCATGGTGAAGGGACATGGGGGGCACACCATGGTGAGGGGACATGGGGGAAATGGGGGGACACACCATGGTGAAGGGACATGGGGACATGGGGGGACACACCATGGTGAGGGGACATGGGGGACACGGGGGGACACCGTGGAGAGGGGACATGGGGGAAACGGTGGGCACACCATGGTGAGGGGACATGGGGGAAATGGGGGGGACACACCATGGTGAAGGGACATGGGGACATGGGGGGACACACCATGGTGAGGGGACATGGGGGGCACACCATGGTGAAGGGACATGGGGGGCACACCATGGTGAGGGGACATGGGGGAAATGGGGGGACACACCATGGTGAAGGGACATGGGGACATGGGGGGACACACCGTGGAGAGGGGACATGGGACATGGCGGGGACACCGTGGAGAGGGGACATGGGACATGGCGGGGACACCGTGGAGAGGGGACATGGGGGGAAACGGGAGGCACACCATGGTGAGGGGACATGGGGGAAATGGGGGGACACACCATGGTGAAGGGACATGGGGGACACGGGGGGACACACCATGGAGAGAGGACATGGGACATGGTGGGGACACCGTGGAGAGGGGACATGGGACATGGGGGGGACACCGTGGAGAGGGGACATGGGGGAAACGAGGGGCACACCATGGTGAGGGGACATGGGGGGCACACCATGGTGAGGGGACAGGGGACATGGCGGGGGACACCATGGTGAGGGGACATGGGGGGTACACCATGGTGAGGGACACAGGGATATGGGGGGCCACACCATGGTGAGGGGACATGGGGACACGGGGGGCACACCATGGTGAGGGACATGGGGACATGGGGGACACACCATGGTGAGGGGACATGGGATCATGGGGGACACACCATGGTGAGGGGACATTGGGGGCATGGGGGGGCACACCATGGTGAGGGACACAGGACACGGGGGGCACACCATGGTGAGGGAACACAGTACACGGGGGGGGGCACACCATGGTGAGGGACATGGGACACGGGGGGCACACCATGGTGAGGGGACACGGGGACATGGGGGGGGGACACGATGGTGAGGGGGACATGGGCAACATGGGGGGCACAGGGGCACGCCATGGTGAGGGGACAGGGGACATGAGGGGACACACCATGGTGAGGGACACGGGACATAGCGGGACACAGAGGGGCACACCATGGTGAGGCACATGGGGACATGGGGGACACGGGGGGGGGACACCATGGTGGGGGACATGGGGACACGGGGAGCACACCATGGTGAGGGGACACGGGGACATGGGGGGCACACCATGGTGAGGGGACATGGGGGACACGGGGGGCACACCATGGTGAGGGGACACGGGGACACAGGGGGGCACACCATGGTGGCAATGATGGATCATGGTGGCCATGCCATGGTGGCTGTGCTGTGATAGTGACACAGTGCCACATTGTGTCACACCATGGTGGCAATGATGGGTCACGGTGGCCATGGTGGTGACATGGTGTCCCACTGGGCCGCACCATGGTGGTAATGATGGGCCATGGTGGCCATGGTGGTGACATGGTGCCACATTGGGTCACATCGTGGTGGCATTGATGGGTCGTGGTGGCCATGGGATGGTGGCCATGGTGGTGACATGGTGGTGACATGGTGCCACATTGGGTCACACCATGGTGACAATGATGGGTCATTTTGGCCATGGGATGGTGGCCATGGTGGTGACACGGTGCCACGTTGGGTTGCACCATGATGGCAATGATGGGCCATGTTGGCCATGGGATGGTGGCCATGAGGGTGACATGGTGCCACATTGGGTGACACCATGGTGGCAATGATGGGCCATATCATGGTGGCCATGAGGGTGACATGGTGCCACACTGGCTGACACCATGGTGGCAATGATGGGCCATGTCATGGTGGCCATGGTGGCGGTACGGTGCTACATTGGGTCACACCATGGTGGTTGTGCCATGATGGCCATGCCACGATGGCCATGGTGGTGACATGGTGCCACGTTGGGTCATGCCATGGTGGCAATGCCATGACATGATGGGACATGCCATGGTGGCCACAGTGATGATACGGTGCCATGTTGGGTCACACCATGGTGGTTTTACTATGTTGGCCATGCTGTGGTGGCCATAAGGGTGATATGGTGCCATATTGGGTCACACCACGGTGGCAATGATGAGCCATGGTGACCATGCCATGGTCTGCCATGGTGGCAGGACAATGCCACATTGGGTCACACTGTGGTGGCATGTCGGGTCATACCATGTTGGCCATGCCATGGTGTGTTATGGTGGTGATAAGGTGCCCTATTGAGTTACACCATGGTGGCCATGCTGTGCCGTGCCGTGCCGTGTCATGTCATGTCATGTCATGTGACACCATACTGTGCCACACCACGCTGCATTGGCCGTGCCATGGTGTTCTGGCCATGCCATGTTGGCCACGCCGTGTCATACCATGGTGTGCCCTGCAGCGCTGGCCATGTCTATCATGTCATACCATGCCATTCTATGCCATGTTGGCCATGCCATGGTGTTCCAGCCATGCCACGTTGGCCATCCCATGCCAGGACATACAGCGTGGGCCACATCATGTCATGTCATGTCATACCATGCCATTCCATGCCACTCTGGCCACGCCATGGCATCACCATTCCATGCCATGTTGGCCATCCCATGGTGTTCTGGCCATCCCATGTTGGCCATGCCATGTCATACCATGCAGCGCTGACCGTGTCTACCATGCCATACTGTGCCATTCCATGCCACGTTGGCCATCCCATGCCATGTCATGTCATACCGTGCCATTCCATGCCATGTTGGTCACATCATGACATGACTATTCCATGCCACATTGGCCATGCCATGTTGGCCATCCTATGCCATGTCATGTCATACCGTGCCATTCCACACCATGTTGGCCATGCCATGGCATTCTGGCCATGCCATGTTGTCCACACCACGTCATAACCATTCCATGCCATGTTGGCCACACCATGGTGTCCTGGTCATGCCATGTCATAACCATTCCATGCCATGTTGGCCACGCCATGTCAACTGTTCCATGGCATGTTGTCCATGCCATGTCATAACCATTCCAAGCCATGCTGGCCATGCCATGGCCTTCTGGCCATGTCACGTTGTCCATGGCATGTCATAACCATTCCAAGCCATGTTGGCCATGCCATGTCATAACCATTCCATGCCACGTTGTCCATGGCATATCATAACCATTCCAAGCCATGTTGGCCACGCCATGTCATAACCATTCCATGCCACGTTGTCCATGGCATATCATAACCATTCCATGCCATGTTGGCCACGCCATGTCATAACCATTCCAAGCCATGTTGGCCACGGCATGTCATAACCATTCCATGCCATGTTGGCCACGCCATGTCATAACCATTCCAAGCCATGTTGGCCACGCCATGTCATAACCATTCCATGCCATGTTGTCCATGCCATGTCAACCATTCCATGCCACATTGTCCATGCCATGTCATAACCATTCCATGCCATGTTGGCCATGCCATGGCCTTCTGGCCATGTCACGTTGTCCATGGCATGTCATAACCATTCCATGCCATGTTGGCCACGCCACGTCATAACCATTCCATACCATGTTGGCCACACCATGTCAACCATTCCATGCCACGTTGGCCACGCCAAGTCATAACCATTCCAAGCCATGTTGGCCATGGCATATCATAACCATTCCATGCCATGTTGGCCACACCATGTCAACCATTCCATGCCTCGTTGGCCACCCCGTGGCGTCCTGGCCACGCCATGTCATAACCATTCCATGCCCCGATGGCCACGCCATGGCGTCCTGGCCACGCCACGCTGTCCACGCTGGTCACCACCCGCGGTGTCCCCGCAGCGCTGGAGCAGCTGTACCTGGGGCTGCCGTGCGGGACGGAGCAGCTGCCCCGCGTCACCAGTGGCAGCGCCGCGCTCACCTGGCGCTGGCGCCGGAGCCTGCGGGAGCTGGACCTGGCCGGGCGCAGCTTCACGGAGCAGGACCTGGCGGGGGCCATGGCTGCCTTCCCGCCCGGAGCCCCCCTGCGCTCCCTCAACCTGGCCGGCACCAGGGTCACCGCCGGCGCGCTCAGGTAGGAGCTGGTTGCGGGTGCGGGGGGGACGGGGGACACGTGGTGCTCCCCAATGGCTGATGTGTGTTCCCCCCGGCCACAGTGGTCTCCTGGCCACCTGCCCGGGCCTGGCCTACCTCAACCTGTCCTCCTGCCGCCACCTGCCCCGTGGCACCAAGAGGCCCCACCGGGGCTGCCAGGAGGTGCAGAGCTGCCTGCGCCTGCTGAGCCAACACCCGGGCACCGGCAACCCCGGCCAGGGCAGCACTGGGGAGGAGCAACCCAACCAGGAACAGCTCAGCCAGGAGCAACCCAACCAGGAACCCCCCAGTGATCAACCCAACCAGGAACCCCCCAGTGATCAACCCAACCAGGAACCCCCCAGTGATCAACTCAACCAGGAGCAACCCAACCAGGAACAGCTCAGCCAGGAGCAACCCAACCAGGAACCCCCCAGTGATCAACCCAACCAGGAACCCCCCAGTGATCAACTCAACCAGGAGCAACCCAACCAGGAACAGCTCAGCCAGGAGCAACCCAACCAGGAACCCCCCCAGTGATCAACCCAACCAGGAGCAACCCAGTGATCAGCTCAACAAAGAGCAACTCAATGAGAAACCCAACCAGGAGGCACGCAATGAAGAGCAACCCAACCAGGAGCAACTCAATGAGGAGCCATTCAATGAGGAGCAACCCAACCAGGTGCAACTCAACTGGGAACCCCCCAGTGATCAACTCAACCAGGAGCAACCCAACCAGGAACCCCCTAGTGATCAACTCTACCAGGAGCAACCCAACCAGGACCCCCAGTGATCAACTCAACCAGGAACCCCCCAGTGATCAACCCAACCAGGAACCCCCCAGTGATCAACCCAACCAGGAGCAACCCAACCAGGAACCCCCACAGTGATCAACTCAACAAGGAGCAACTCAATGAGCAACCCAACCAGGAGGCACGCAATGAAGAGCAACCCAACCAGGAGCAACTCAATGAGGAGCCATTCAATGAGGAGCAACCCAACCAGGTGCAACTCAACTGGGAACCCCCCAGTGATTAACTCAACCAAGAGCAACCCAACCAGGAACCCCGCAGTGATCAACCCAACCAGGAGCAACCCAACCAGGAACCCCCTAGTGATCAACTCTACCAGGAGCAACCCAACCAGGACCCCCAGTGATCAACTCAACCAGGAACCCCCCAGTGATCAACCCAACCAGGAACCCCGCAGTGATCAACCCAACCAGGAGCAACCCAACCAGGAACCCCCACAGTGATCAACTCAACAAGGAGCAACTCAATGAGCAACCCAACCAGGAGGCACGCAATGAAGAGCAACCCAACCAGGAGCAACTCAATGAGGAGCAACCCAACCAGGTGCAACTCAACTGGGAACCCCCCAGTGATCAACTCAACAAGGAGCAACTCAACGAGCAACCCAATGAGGAGCCCCGCAATGGTCAACCCCACCAATGAGGAGCCACTCAACCAGGAGCAACCCAACTGGGAGCAGCTCAAGCAGGAACTCCCCCAGTGAGCAACTCAATGAGGAGCCCCCACATTGAGGAGCCCCCAGTGAGCAACTCAACGAGAAGCAACTCAATGAGGAGCCCCCCGATGATCAACCCCCCATTGATGAGCCCCCCAATGAGCAGCCACTCAATGAGGAGCCCCCTGATGACCAACGCCCCCCAAAGAAGAGCCCCCCAACTCAAGGAGGAGATGACTATCAATGAGCCCCCCCATGAGGACCCAGCCAATGAGCAACTCAACAAGGTGCCCCCAACAAGGAGCCACTCAATGAGGAGCCCCCCAATGAGGACCCCCCAGTGAAGAGCCCCCAATGAGCTACTCAATGCGGAGCCCCTCAACAAGGACCCCCCCAATGAGCCCCTGGACCAACCCAAGATGGGCGGGGGGCTGGGACCCCCCCAGTTGGCAGCACCCTGAGCTCTATCCAGCTCCATCTGCCCCCCATTTTGTAACCCCAACTTTTGTACCCCCACTTTTGTACAACACCCTACTTTTGTACAACCCCACTTTTGTACCCCGCACTTTTGTACCCCTGATTTGGGGGGGTCTCTCCCTGGGGACGGGCAATAAAGGGCTCTGCCCCCCAGTGCTGCTGCTCCCCAAAACCACACCCCACAACCATGCTGCTCCCCCATGGGGGGACATCCCCAGCATCACTGGTGCTCCCCAACATCCAGGCACCCCGACATCGCTGCTCCTCAGTGTTGGTGCCCCCCAATATCTTATCTCCCTGATGGTGGTGCCCCCCAAATCCTGTGCTGCCCCCCAGTGCTCCCAGTGCCCACCCAGTGCTCACCCAGTGCTCCCAGTGATCCCATAATCTATCCCAGTGCTCCCAGTGCCCACCCAGTGCTCCCAGTGATCCCATCATCTATCCCAGTGCCCACCCAGTGCTCACCCCAGTGCTCCAGGTGCTCCCAGTGCCCACCCAGTGCCCCCATCGCCCACCCCAGTGCTCCCATCGCCCACCCCAGTGCTCCCAGTGCCCACCCAGTGCTCCCATCATCCACCTCAGTGCTCCCCCCAATGCCCCCATCACCCATCCCAGTGCTTCCAGTGTCCACCCCAGTGCTCCTATCACCCACCCCAGTGCTCCCAGTGTCCATCCCAGTGCTCCCATCACTCAGCCCAGTGCTCCCAGTGTCCATACCAGTGCCCCCATCACTCACCCCAGTGCTCCCAGTGCCCACCCCAGTGCTCCCAGTGTCCATCCCAGTGCTCCCATCACCCACCCCAGTGCTGCCAGTGTACATCCCAGTGCCCCCATCACTCACCCCAGTGCTCCCAGTGCCCACCCCAGTGCTCCCAGTGATCCCATCACCCACCCCAGTGCTCCCAGTGCCCACCCCAGTGCTCCCAGTGATCCCATCATCCACCCCAGTGCTCCCAGTGCTCTGTGTCCACCCCAGTGTTCCCAGTGCTCCCAGTGCTCCCAGTGTCCACCCCAGTGCTCCCAGTGCCCACCCCAGTGCTCCCAGTGCCCACCCCAGTCCTCCCAGTGATCCCATCATCCACCCCAGTGCTCCCAGTGCTCTGTGTCCACCCCAGTGTTCCCAGTGCTCCCAGTGCTCCCAGTGTCCACCCCAGTGCTCCCAGTGCCCACTCCAGTGTTCCCAGTGATCCCATCATCCACCCTAGTGATCCCAGTGCCCACCCCAGTGCTCCCAGTGCTCCCAGTGCTCTGTGTCCACCCCAGTGTCCATCCCAGTGCTCCCATCACCCACCCCAGTGCTCCCATCACCCACCCCAGTGCTCCCAGTGTCCATCCCAGTGCTCCCATCGCCAACCCCCCTGCTGCCAGTGCCCACCCAGTGCTCCCATCATCCACCTCAGTGCTCCCCCCAGTGCCTCCATCACCCATCCCAGTGCTCCCAGTGCCCACCCTAGTGCTCCCCGTGATCCCATCATTCACCCCAGTGCTCCCAGTGCCCACACAGTGCTCCCAGTGCTCCCAGTGTCCACCCCAGTGCTCCCAGTGCCCACCCCAGTGCTCCCAGTGCTCCCAGTGCCCACCCCAGTGCTCCCATTGATCTCAGTGCCCACCCAGTGCTCCCAGTGCCCCCAGTGCCCACCCCAGCGCTCCCAGTGTCCACCTAGTGCTCCCAGTGATCCCATGATTCACCCCAGTGCTCCCAGTGCCCACCCCAGTGCTCCCAGTGCCCACCCAGTGCTCTCAGTGCTCCCAGTGCCCACCCCAGTGTTCCCAGTGCTCCCAGTGCCCACCCAGTGCTCCCAGTGCCCCCAGTGTCCACCCCAGCGCTCCCAGTGTCCACCTAGTGCTCCCAGTGATCCCATCATTCACCCCAGTGCTCCCAGTGCCCACCCCAGTGCTCCCAGTGCCCACCCCAGTGCTCCCAGTGATCCCATCATTCACCCCAGTGCTCCCAGTGCCCACCCCAGTGCTCCCAGTGCCCACCCCAGTGCTCCCAGTGATCCCATCATTCACCCCAGTGCTTCCAGTGCCCACCCCAGTGCTCCCAGTGCCCACCCAGTGCTCCCAGTGCCCACCCAGTGCTCTCAGTGCTCCCAGTGCCCACCCCAGTGTTCCCAGTGCTCCCAGTGCCCACCCAGTGCTCCCAGTGCTCCCAGTGTCCACCCCAGTGCTCCCAGTGTCCACCCAGTACTCCCAGTGATCCCATCATTCACCCCAGTGCTCCCAGTGCCCACCCCAGTGCTCCCAGTGCCCACCCAGTGCTCCCAGTGCTCCCAGTGTCCACCCCAGTGCTCCCAGTGTCCACCCCAGTACTCCCAGTGATCCCATCATTCACCCCAGTGCTCCCAGTGCCCACCCCAGTGCTCCCAGTGCCCACCCAGTGCTCCCAGTGATCCCATCATTCACCCCAGTGCTCCCAGTGCCCACCCAGTGCTCCCAGTGCTCCCAGTGCCCACCCCAGTGTTCCCAGTGCTCCCAGTGCTCCCAGTGCCCACCCAGTGCTCCCAGTGCTCCCAGTGTCCACTCCAGTGCTCCCAGTGCCCACCCCAGTGCTCCCAGTGATCCCATCATTCACCCCAGTGCTTCCAGTGCCCACCCCAGTGCTCCCAGTGCCCACCCCAGTGCTCCCAGTGCTCTGTGTCCACCCCAGTGTTCCCAGTGCTCCCAGTGCTCTGTGTCCACCCGTGTTCCCAGTGTTCCCAGTGCTCCCTGGGGAAGGGGCAGGGGCGGTGGGTCTGATCTCCCCCCGCCAGCTGTGTCCCCCCCACGGTGTCACGGGGGCGTGGGGGTCACGTCCCCCAGGGCCATTTGTCACCAACCAGCAGCGACCGCCGCCATTTGCATATTGATGAACGCTAATGAGGGGGGGCCCCAGCTGCTACTCCCGACCTCGTTAACGTGCTAATTAGTGCCGCCCCTGCACCCCATGGACAACCTGAGCACCCAGTGGGCAACTCCAGCACCCAATGGGCAACCTGAGCACCCAGTGGGCAACCCCAGCACCCAATGGGCAACCTGAGCACCCAGTGGGCAAACCCAGCACCCAGCGGGCAACCTGAGCACCCAATGGGCAACCTGAGCACCCAGTGGGCAACCTGAGCACCCAGTGGGCAACCCCAGCACCCATTGGGCAAACTCAGAACACAATGGGCAACCCTAGCACCCAATGGGCAACCCCAGCACTCATTGGGCGACCTTGGGACCCAATGGGCACCCCCAGCACCCTGTGGGCAACCTTAGCACCCAATGGGCAACCCCAGCACCTAATGGGCAACCTGAGCGCTCATTGGGTGACCTCAGGACACAATGGGCAACCCGAGCACCCAATGGGCAATCCCAGCACCTAATGGGCAATCTTAGCACCCAATGGGTAACCCCGTCACCTAATGGGCAACCTCAGAACACAATGGGCAACCTGAGCACCCAGTGGGCAACGTCAGGACCCAATGGGCAAAATGAGCACCCAGTGGTCAACCCGAGCACCCAGTGGGCAACCTTAGCACCCAGTGGGCAATGTGAACACCCAGTGGGCAACCCCAGCACCCAATGGGAAATGGCAGCACCCAATGGGCAACCTCAGCACCCATTGGGCAAACCCAGCACCCAATGGGCAACCTCTGCACTCAATGGGCAACCCCAGAACCCATTGAGCAACCTGAGGACCCAATGGGCAAGCTCAATACCCAATGGGCAACCCCAGCACCCAATGGGGCAACCTCAGCACCCATTGGCCAACCCCAGCACCCAATGGGCAACCTCAGCACCCAGTGGGCAACCTCAGCACACAACGGGCTACCCCAGAAACCGATGGGCAACCTCAGCACCCATTGAGCAATTCCAGCACCCAGTGGGCAGCCTCAGCACCCAATGGGCAACTCCAGCACCCACTGAGGTGCCCCCAGCTCCCCAACCCCACCCAAGGGTGCCCCCCCATGAGAAGACAGGGGTGGCAGCCTCTCCCCAACCAGGGCGGTTAATGAGATGCTAATGAGATGCTAATGAGGCGCTGTGATTGCCCTGAGCGCCATTGTCACCGAGATGGAAGGGGGGACGCAGCCCCCGGGCGGGGGAGGGGCCACCTGGGCCCTGTTTGGGGGGAGGGGCGAGTGTGACAGCCGGGTGTGCACGGGGGGGGGCTGCGTGTGTGCGCGCACACGTGTTTGCACGTGCACACGCATGGTGCACGTGTGTGTGTATCGACATGCGGGGGGGCTGTGCGCGTGCACACTCGTGTCTGCTCGTGCTCATGCTTGTGCATCCATGTCTGCGTGTGCATCTCCTGCACACGCGTGGCACATCCTCAGACCTTCATCCTCACACCCTCATCCTCGGCTCCTCCAGCTCTTGGGCTCTTGATCCTCATTCCTGGGCCTCGTCCCCTGCTCTTCATCACCCTCGGTGTCCCCCATCCTCATCCTCATCCTCTGCTCCTTGTCCCTCACTCCTCATTCTTGGCCTCAGCTCCTCATCACCCTCCTCATCCTCAGGTCTCCTCATCTGCTGCTCGACCTACAGCCCGGCATGGGCCTTTGGGCCTGGGCCGTATCCTTGTCCTGTTCCCATCCCATCCATCCCATCCCATTCATCCCATCCATCCCATCCCATCTGATCCCATCCCATCCATCCTATCCCATCCCATCCCATCCCATCCCATCCCACCCCATCCCATCCCATCCCATCCCATCCCATCCCATCCCATCCATCCCATCCCATCCATCCCATCCCATCCCATCCATCCCATCCCATCCCATCCCACCCCATCCCATCCCACCCCATCCATCCCATCCCATCCCATCCATCCCATCCCATCCACCCCATCCCATCCCATCCCATCCCATCCCATCCCATCCCATCCCATCCCATCCCATCCCATCCCATCCCATCCCCATTCGGGTTCCCCCGCCATTCCCGGGGATTTCCCGGTGTTCCCCCTGCTCCGGGGATCCCCCCTCCCCCCTTTCCCGACGTCACCCCGCAGCCTCGTGACGCCCCCCCCATCCCCACCCCCCCCATCCCCAGTAGGGGGGGTCCCGTTCCCCGCCCCCCGGGGCG
Source organism: Columba guinea (assembly GCA_032206185.1). Lineage (NCBI taxonomy): Eukaryota > Metazoa > Chordata > Aves > Columbiformes > Columbidae > Columba > Columba guinea. The sequence goes on along the minus strand of JAVLUU010000643.1, from coordinate 61,091 downwards.
GCGCCTCCTCCGCTCCCCCCTCTCCCCGCCCCCCCCCCGCCGCTCCGCTGCCCGCTCTCGGGCTCCGCCGCTTCCTCCCCCCCCCATTCCCGCCCCCCCTCCCCTCCCCCCCCCCCCCCCGGGCCGCCGTTATAAGCGCGGTGGCGGATGCGGGAGCGCTCACACGGCCCCGACCGAGCGCGGCGGCACCGCTCCCCCCCCGCCCCGCCGCTCCCCCCCCCCACGCCGCCGCTGTCCGGTGCTGACCGGGGGAGCTGTCCGCGGCGGGCGGTGCTGAAGCGGCGCTCCCGACCCCCCGCCCCGGCCCCACCGCCCCGGTCGCGGCCCCGCCGGTCCATGCCCCGGCGCGGGGGGGCGGTCGCCGCTGCCCAGCGCTCCGGGAGCCGCCGGGAGCGGCCCTGCGGAGACGGCGGCGGCGGCGGCGGCTGCGGGCGGCCCCGCACCGGAGCTGGGCGGCCGCGCCCGCCGCCGCACAAAGCCGTAGGCTCGGTTTAACACCCCCCTCCCCCCCCCCTCCCCCCCCCCCTTACCGGGGGGGGCCCCTTTGTGGCGGCGGGGCCGGGCCCGGGCCCCGGGAGGAACCATGCCCAGGTCGTTCCTGGTGAAGAAGGTGAAGATCGATGACTTCCCCGCCGGCCTCGACGCCCCGTACGGCAGGACCCGGGCGGATTTCGGTTCCCGGTTACACGACAAGGGTAAATAGCGGGGCGGGGGGGGGGCGGGTTGAGAACCGGGGGCCGGGCGCATTCCGCCGCGCCGCCCGCCGCGACCGCCCGGGCCGAGCGGAGCCGAACCGGGCCCGCGTAGGACCGAACCGGGCCCGAGTGGAACCGAACCGAGCCCGAGTAGAGCCGAGTAGAACCGAACCGGGCCCGAGTAGAGCCGAACCGTCCCGAGTAGAGCCGATTAGAACCGAACCGGGCCCGAGTAGAGCCGAACCGGCCCGAGTAGAGCCGATTAGAACCGAACCGGGCCCGAGTAGAACCGAACCGGCCCGAGTAGAACTGAGTATAACCGAACCGGGCCCGAGTAGAGCCGAACCTCTCCGAGTAGAGCCGAACCGGGTCGAGTAGAGCCGAACCGAGCCCGAGTAGAGCCGAACCGGGCCGAACCGGCCCCGGCGCTGCCTTTTGTCTGCCGGCGCCAAGTTCAAGGGCAAGCGCCGCCGGAGCCCCGGCTCGGGCCCGGCCTTTGTGCGGAGCGCGGCCCCGCGGGCGGCCCCGGCCCGGGCCCGGTGCGGCGGCGGCTGCGGCGCGTTGCGTAACCGGGACCGAACCGCCGCAGCGCGGCCCGGCCCGGCCCGGCCCCGCTGACCTTGAGCGGCACCGGGGGCAGCGGCGGGCAGGGTCGGCGCCGGGGACAAGGATGGAGGCAGGGACCGGGATGCAGGCAGGGACAGGGACAAGGATGCAGGCAGGGACCGCGGTGGCACTGGGGACAGGGATGCAGGCAGCGACCGGGACAAGAATGGAGGCAGGAACACGGACAGGGACCGCGGTAGCGATGGGGACAGGGATGCAGGCAGGGATGGGGACAAGGATGCAGGCAGGGATGGGGACAAGGATGCAGGCAGGGACAGGGACAGGGACAGGGACAGGGACAGGGACAGGGACAGGGACAGGGACAAGAATGGAGGCAGGAACAGGGACAGGGACCGCGGTAGCGATGGGGACAGGGATGCAGGCAGGGACAGGGACAAGGATGCAGGCAGGAACAGGGACAGGGACAAGAATGGAGGCAGGAACACGGACAGGGACCGCGGTAGCGATGGGGACAGGGATACAGGCAGGGACAGGGACGAGGATGCAGGCAGGGACAGGGACAGGGACAGGGACAGGGACAGGGACAGGGACAAGAATGGAGGCAGGAACAGGGACAGGGACCGTGGTAGCGATGGGGACAGGGATGCAGGCAGGGACAGGGACAAGGATGCAGGCAGGGGCAGGGACAGGGACAGGGACGCAGGCAGGGACAGGGACAAGGATGCAGGCAGGAACAGGGACAGGGACAAGAATGGAGGCAGGAACACGGACAGGGACCGCGGTAGCGATGGGGACAGGGATGCAGGCAGCGACCGGGACAAGGATGCAGGCAGGGACAGGGACAGGGATGCAGGCAGGGACCGGGACAGGGATGCAGGCAGGGACCGGGACAAGGATGCAGGCAGAGACAGGGACAAGGATGCAGGGAGGGACCGCGTTAGCACTGGGGACAGGGATGCAGGCAGGGATCGGGACAAGGATGCAGGCAGGGATAAGGGACAGGGACAGGGACAAGGATGGAGGCAGGAACAGGGACAGGGACAGCGGTAGCGATGGGGACAAGGATGCAGGCAGGGACCACGGTTGCAATGGGGCAGGGATGCAGGCAGGGATAAGGGACAGGGACAAGGATGGAGGCAGGGACCATGGTAGCGATGGGGACAGGGATGCAGGCAGGGACCATGGTAGCGATGGGGACAGGGATGCAGGCAGGGATAAGGGACAGGGACAAGGATGGAGGCAGGGACCACGGTAGCAATGGGGACAAGGATGCAGACAGGAACGGGGACAGGGACAAGGATGGAAGCAGGGACCGCGGTAGTGATGGGGACAGGGATGCAGGGACAGGAATAGGGATGGGGACAGGGGTAGGGAAGGGGACAGGGACAGTGTCAAGGGGCTGTGGGCAGGGACGGGGACAAGGACAGGGACACGCATGGGGGACTGTGGACAGAGCCAGGGGTGCGGGGCTGTGGGCAGGGACACGGTAGGGACGGGGATGGGGGTCTGCAGGCAGGGACGGGGACAAGGACAGGGATGCAGGCAGAGACCAAGGTAGGGATGGGGACAGGGACAAGGACAGGGATGCAGGCAGAGACCAAGGTAGGGATGGGGACAGGGACAAGGACTGGGATGCAGGCAGAGACCAAGGTAGGGATGGGGACAGGGACAGGGACAGGGGTGGAGGCAGGGACTGGGATGGGGTGGAGATGGGGACAAGGACAGTGTCAGGGGGCGGTGGGCAGGGACAAGAGTAGGGACAGGGACAAGGATGAGGGTCTGCAGGCAGGGACAGGGCTGCGGGCAGGGATAGTGATGGGGACAGGGAGAAGGGAAAGGAACAAGTACAGGGGACTGTGGGCAGGGACACCCTAAGAGGGCTGTGGGCAGGGACAGGGACAGGGACAGGGACAGGGACAGGGACAGGGCTGGGGACTGCGGGCAGGGCCAGGGACAAGGAAAGGGACAGAGACAGGTGGCTGTGAGCAGGGACAGAGACAAGGGTATGGACAGTGACAAGGACAGGGGCTGTAGCTGGGGACAGGGATGGGGACAGGGACAGGGCTGGAGGATGTGGGCAGGGACAGGGACGGCAACAAGGAAAGGGACAGAGACAGGTGGCTGTGAGCAGGGACAAGGACGGGACAGAGGGCAGGACAAGGATGGGACTGCAGGCAGGGACAGGGACAGGGACGGGGACAGGGACAGGGATGGGGACAGGGATGGGGACAGGGTTGGGGACAGGGACAGTGATGGTGACAGGGATGGGGACAGGGGAAGGGCCGGGGTTGCAGGCAGCAGGGCGGGCGAGGTCAAGGGCAGGGGCACAGGGGTGGGCACCGTCTGGCAGGGACGCGGGGTATGGGGCAGGGTGCAGGCAGGGTACAGGCAGGGGTGCAGGCAGGGGGGCACAGGGCAGGGTGCAGGCAGTGGGGTGCAGGCAGTGGGGTGCAGGCAGGGGGGTGCAGGCAGGGGGTGCAGGCAGTGGGATACAGGGCAGGGGGTGCAGGCAGGGGGGCGCAGGGCAGGGTGCAGGCAGGGGGGTGCAGGCAGTGGGGTGCAGGCAGGGGGGTGCAGGCAGGGGGGTGCAGGCAGTGGGATATAGGGCAGGGGGTGCAGGCAGGGGGGCGCAGGGCAGGGTGCAGGCAGGGGTGCAGGCAGTGGGGTACAGGGCAGGATGCAGGCAGGGTGTGCAGGCAGGGGTGCAGGCAGGGGTGCAGGCAGTGGGATACAGGGCAGGGTGCAGGCAAGGGTGCAGGCAGGGGTGCAGGCAGGGGTGCAGGCAGTGGGATACAGGGCAGGGTGCAGGCAGGGGGTGCAGGCAGGGGGGTGCAGGGCAGGGTGCAGGCAGGAGGGTGCAGGCAGTGGGGTGCAGGCAGTGGGGTACGGGGCAGGTTGCAGGCAGGGGGGTGCAGGCAGGGGGTGCAGGCAGCGGGTGCAGGCAGGGGTGCAGGCAGGGGTACAGGCAGGTGGGTGCAGGCAGGGGTGCAGGCAGTGGGTGCAGGCAGGAGGGTGCAAGCAGTGGGGTACAGGGCAGGGTGCAGGCAGGGGGGTGTGGGCAGTGGGGTGAGGGCAGGGGTGCAGGCAGTGGGGTACAGGGCAGGGTGCAGGCAGTGGGGTGCAGGCAGGGGGGCACAGGGCAGGGTGCAGGCAGGGGGGTGCAGGCAGGGGTGCAGGTAGGGGTACAGGGCAGGGTGCAGGCAGTGGTGCAGGCAGTGGGGTACAGGGCAGGGCGCAGGCAGGGGGGTGCAGGTAGGGGTGCAGGCAGGGGGGTGCAGGTAGGGGTACAGGGCAGGGCGCAGGCAGGGGGGTGCAGGTAGGGGTGCAGGCAGGGGGGTGCAGGTAGGGGTACAGGGCAGGGCGCAGGCAGGGGGGTGCAGGTAGGGGTGCAGGCAGGGGGGTGCAGGTAGGGGTACAGGGCAGGGCGCAGGCAGGCTCTCCCCACGACGTTCTCGGGGTGCCACTGACCAGCTGCCCCCCTTCTCTCCCGCCCCCCAGGGTACATCAGCGAGTACATGGCGCCGTCGGCCTACGACGGGGACGGCGATGCCGCGCTGAAGGTGCCGTCACCCGCCGCCATCTACCCCGGCGGGCGCGGGGACTACGGGCCGGGGGACGCCGACCCCCCCGACAGCCCGCAGTCGGGCATGGCCGGCGGTTACATCAACGGCGACGCGGCGGTGAGCGAGGGCTACGCCGTGGACGCCTTCTTCATCACCGACGGGCGGTCGCGGCGCAAGACGGCGCTGGGGCCGGGGGCCGCGGCGGGGGGGCCGTCCCCGCGGAGCCTGCAGCGCCACGCGTGCGGGGAGTGCGGGAAAACCTACGCCACGTCGTCCAACCTGAGCCGCCACAAACAGACCCACCGCAGCCTGGACAGCAAAATGGCCAAGAAGTGTCCGACGTGCGGCAAGGTCTACGTCTCCATGCCGGCCATGGCCATGCACCTGCTGACCCACGACCTGAAGCACAAGTGCGAGGTGTGCGGGAAGGCGTTCAGCCGGCCGTGGCTGCTGCAGGGCCACATGCGCTCGCACACCGGGGAGAAGCCGTTCGGCTGCGCGCACTGCGGCAAGGCGTTCGCCGACCGCTCCAACCTGCGCGCCCACATGCAGACCCACTCGGCCTTCAAGCACTTCAAGTGCAAGCGCTGCAGCAAGACCTTCGCCCTCAAGTCTTATCTCAACAAACATTACGAGTCCGCTTGCTTCAAGGGGGCCGGGCCGCCCCCGCTCAGCCCCCTGCGAGGGTGAGCGGATGGGGGGGGGGGGGCGGACCCCCGGAGGCTGCGGGGTGGGGATTGGGGATGGGGGATGCGCAGGGGGAGAGAGGGGGGATGGTCGTGGGATGCGCACCTTTGCATGGGGCCTTGAGACCGTGGTGCACCCCGAGATCGGGGGGACCCCCACGTCCTTCCATGGGTGTCCCAGTCCTGGGGTGCACCCCGAGATCGGGGGGACCCCTTTGTGTGGGGGCCTTGAGACCGTGGTGCACCCCCAGACCAGGGTGACCCCCTTTGCATGGGGCCTTGAGACCGTGGTGCACCCCGAGATCTGGGGGACCCCTTTGCGTGGGGGCCTTGAGACCGTGGTGCACCCCGAGATCGGGGGGACCCCCACGTCCTTCCATGGGTGTCCCAGTCCTGGGGTGCACCCTGAGATTGGGGGGACCCCCTTTGCATGGGGCCTTGAGACCGTGGTGCACCCCGAGATCGGGGGGACCCCCACGTCCTTCCATGGGTGTCCCAGTCCTGGGGTGCACCCCGAGATCGGGGGGACCCCTTTGTGTGGGGGCCTTGAGACCGTGGTGCACCCCGAGATCGGGGGGACCCCTTTGTGTGGGGGCCTTGAGACCGTGGTGCACGCCGAGATCGGGGGGGACCCCCACGTCCTTCCATGGGTGTCCCAGTCCTGGGGTGCACCCTGAGATTGGGGGGACACCCTTTGCATGGGGCCTTGAGACCGTGGTGAACCCCGAGATCGGGGGGGACCCCCACGTCCTTCCATGGGTGTCCCAGTCCTGGGGTGCACCCTGAGATTGGGGGGACACCCTTTGCATGGGGCCTTGAGACCGTGGTGAACCCCGAGATCTGGGGGACCCCCACGTCCTTCCATGGGTGTCCCAGTCCTGGGGTGCACCCTGAGATTGGGGGGACCCCCTTTGCATGGGGGCCTTGAGACCGTGGTGCACCCCGAGATCGGGGGGACCCCCACGTCCTTCCATGGGTGTCCCAGTCCTGGGGTGCACCCCGAGATCGGGGGGACCCCTTTGTGTGGGGGCCTTGAGACCGTGGTGCACCCCCAGACCAGGGTGACCCCCTTTGCATGGGGCCTTGAGACCGTGGTGCACCCCGAGATCGGGGGGACCCCTTTGTGTGGGGGCCTTGAGACCGTGGTGCACCCCGAGATCGGGGGGACCCCCACGTCCTTCCATGGGTGTCCCAGCCCTGGAGTGCACCCTGAGATTGGGGGGACACCCTTTGCATGGGGCCTTGAGACCGTGGTGCACCCCGAGATCGGGGGGACCCCCACGTCCTTCCATGGGTGTCCCAGCCCTGGGGTGCACCCCGAGTTTGGGGGGACACCCTTTGCATGGGGGCCTTGAGACCGTGGTGCACCCCGAGATCGGGGGGACCCCTACATCCTTCCATGGGTGTCCCAGTCCTGGGGTGCACCCCGAGATCGGGGGGACCCCTTTGTGTGGGGGCCTTGAGACCGTGGTGCACCCTGAGGCCAGGGTGACCCCCTTTGCATGGGGCCTTGAGACCGTGGTGCACCCCGAGATCGGGGGGACCCCCACGTCCTTCCATGGGTGTCCCAGCCCTGGGGTGCACTCTGAGATTGGGGGGACACCCTTTGCGTGGGGGCCTTGAGACCGTGGTGCACCCCGAGAACGGGGGGACCCCCACGTCCTTCCATGGGTGTCCCAGCCGTGGGGTGCACCCCGAGATCGGGGGGACACCCTTTGTGTGGGGGCCTTGAGACCGTGGTGCACCCTGAGGCCAGGGTGACCCCCTTTGCATGGGGCCTTGAGACCGTGGTGCACCCCGAGATCTGGGGGACCCCTTTGCGTGGGGGCCTTGAGCCCGTGGTGCACCCTGAGATTGGGGGGACACCCTTTGCATGGGGGCCTTGAGACCGTGGTGAACCCCGAGATCGGGGGAACCCCCACGTCCTTCCATGGGTGTCCCAGCCCTGGGGTGCACCCCGAGATCGGGGGGACCCCTTTGTGTGGGGGCCTTGAGACCGTGGTGCACCCCCAGACCAGGGTGACCCCCTTTGCATGGGGCCTTGAGACCGTGGTGCACCCCGAGATCGGGGGGACCCCCACGTCCTTCCATGAGTGTCCCAGTCCTGGGGTGCACCCTGAGATTGAGGGGACACCCTTTGTGTGGGGGCCTTGAGACCGTGGTGCACCCCGAGATCGGGGGGACCCCCACGTCCTTCCATGGGTATCCCAGTCCTGGGGTGCACCCTGAGATTGGGGGGACACCCTTTGCATGGGGCCTCGAGACCGTGGTGCACCCCGAGATCGGGGGAACCCCCACGTCCTTCCATGGGTGTCCCAGTCCTGGGGTGCACCCTGAGATTGGGGGGACACCCTTTGCATGGGGGCCTTGAGACCGTGGTGCACCCCGAGATCGGGGGGACACCCTTTGTGTGGGGGCCTTGAGCCCGTGGTGCACCCTCAGACCAGGGTGACCCCCTTTGCATGGGGCCTTGAGACCGTGGTGCACCCCAAGATCACGGGGACCCCCTTTGCATGGGGCCTTGAGCCCATGGTGAACCCCCAGATCAGGGGGACCTCCCCCTGGCATGGGCGCCCCTATCTCATGCAATAGACTAATCCAGGGTGACCCCACGTCCTTCCGTGGGTGTCCCAGCCCTGGGGTGCACCCCAAGATCAGGGGGACCCCCTTTGCGTGGGGGCCTTGAGCCCGTGGTGCACCCCGAGGTGAATGCCCCCCCAATGTGTCCACCCCTATCTCATGCAATAGACTAATCCAGGGTGACCCCCACGTCCTTCCGTGGGTGTCCCAGCCCTGGGGTGCACCCCAAGACCAGGGGGACCCCCCAGCCATGGGGTGCACCCCGAGATCAGGGAGACCCCCTTTGCATGGGTGCCTTGAGCCCGTGGTGCACCCCGAAATCAGGGTGACCCCCACATCCTTTCATGGGTGTCCCAGCCCTGGGGTGCACCCCAATACCAGGGGGACCCCCCAGCCTTGTGGTGCACCCCCAGATCAGGGTGACACCGCCCCCCACCCCACATGGGCGCCCCTATCTCATGCAATAGACTAATCCAGGGTGACCCCCATGTCCTTCCGTGGGTGTCCCAGCCCGTGGTGCACCCCAAGATCAGGGGGACCCCCCCTCCCCCTTGCATGACCCCAACCATGGGGTCACCCCCCCTTTTTGTATGGGTGCCGTGACTCTGAGGTGCACCCCAAGATCAGGGTGACCCCCACATCCTTCCGTGGGTGTCCCAGCCCTGTGGTGCACCCCAAGATCGGGGGACACACCCCCCCCCGGCATGGGCGCCCCTATCTCATGCAATAGACTAATCCAGGGTGACCCCCTGATCCTTCTGTGGGTGTCCCAGCCCTGGGGTGCACCCCAAGATCAGGATGACCCCCCTGATCCTTTCCGTGGGTGTCCCAGCCCTGTGGTGCACCCCGAGATCAGGGCGATGACCCCAGGCGTGGGTGCCTTGACCCCGGGTGCACCCCCAGATCAGGGTGACCCCCCCCGGCATGGGCGCCCCTATCTCATGCAATAGACTAATGCAGGGTGACCCCCTCATCCTTCTGTGGGTGCCCCAGCCATGTGGTGCACCCCAAGATCAGGGTGACCCCCCCCCCCCATTGCATGACCCCAACCATGCGGTCACCCCCACTTTTTGCCACGACCCTGTGGTTGCACCCCAAGATCAGGGTGATGGCCCCACGCATGGGGGGGCTGGTCTTGTGGTGCACCCCAAGATTGGGGTGATCCCCCCCCCCCCGCTCCTTGCATGGGTGCCTTGACCCCCTGGTGCACCCCAAGATCAGAGTGACCCCCCCACCTGCATCCTTCGGTGGGTGCTCCAGCCCTGTGGTGCACCCCAAGATCAAGGTGACCCCCACATCTTTCTGTGGGTGCCCTGGTCCTATGGTGCACCCCAACATCGGGTGACCCCCCCTTGCATGGGTGCCACGACCCTGTGCTGCACCCCAAGGTCAAGGTGACCCCTCATCCTTCCATGGGTGCCCCAGTCCTGTGGTGCACCCCAAGATCAGGGTGACTCCCCCCCACCATTGCATGGGTGCCCCCCCTCACGCCATAGCCCAACCCAGGGTCCCCCCCCCCCCGCATGGGTGCCTTGACCCCGTGGTGCACCCCAAAAATCAGGGTGACCCCCCCCTTAATGCATGGGCGCCCCAACCCCTCCAGTGCCCCCAAAACCAGGGTCCCCCTACTTTGCATGGGTGCCCCAGCCCTGTGCTGCACCCCAACATCAGGGTGACCCCCCCTCCCCCTTTGCAGGGGCCCCCCCACGGGGTCCCCCCCCCCGCAATAAGCCCTCCCGCACGGCACAGCGATGCCCGGGCAGTTTTGGGGTACCCCGGCACCCCCCCCGCTGCAGTACCTCTGCCTGGGGACCCCCCAATTGTGGGGAACCCCCCGGGCACCCCCACCCTGGGGACCCCCCACCCTTTAGGGTGCCCCCCCCGGGTACCTCCCCAACCTTACACGGGTACCCCCCCCCCAACCCGGGGGAGGGGTCCCCCACCCGGCGCCCCCCCCCCCACCCCCCCCGCAACCCGGGGGGGCTCCCCCAAGACCTCCCCCCCCACAAAGGGGGCGCCCTGCCTCCCCCCCCCCCACCAGGGGGCGCCCCCCCCAGGGTGGGGGGGGGGTCACCCAGGGTGTCCCCTGGGGGGCGCCCTCCCCGAGAGCACAAACGGCCCCACCGGGCCCCTCCCCCTTCCCCCCCCCCCCGGGATTTTGGCTCCGCCCCCTCCCCCTCCTCCCCTCCCCCCCCCCAGCGATGCCAAAGTCTTTGTCACTTTTGGGAGGGACTGACGGGAGGGGGAGAGGGAGGGGGGGGGGAGGGGTGTGCCCCCCCCCCCAACCCCGGGGCGCCCCTCCCCCCCCCGGGGACTCTGCATGCAAAAAAACCGCCCCCCCCCCCCCCCCAATATTTCCATCTATGCCAATTTTTGGACGCTTTTCTTTTCTTTGGAGCCGAACGAGCGAAACCGTTGAGTTGCCAAACTGTAGATAGCGTGTCCCAGGGCAATATCTCTCCGTAGGAGTCCGGTTCGGGACCTCTAGAGCAATAATTAACGTAATTAACGTCGTGCATGGTGTTTCCTGTCCGGAGCAATCCTAGTCACTCATTAACCAGGGATTAACATTTGAACCCAGTATCTTCATAGCGACGAATATCAGGGATGATGCCAGAGTAGCGCTAGACGCCCCCCCCCCCCCCCAAACCCCGAATGCACTGACCCGCCTGCACCCCCCCCCCCCCCCACCCCACCCCGGGACCCCCAGAGCACCCTGAGCGCCCCCCCCGGCCCGCCCGCGGCACCCAGGGGGGCGGGGACACGGAAACAATGCGGGTGGGCAGATACACGTGTGAACGTGGACACACACACACACACATGTGAACAGGGACACACACACACGTGTGAACATGGACACACGCACACACACACACACGTGTGAACATGGACACACACACATAGACACACGTGTGAACAGGGACACACGCACACACACACGTGTGAACATGGACACACACACACACACACACACGTGTGAACATGGACACGCACACTACATGCACACACACACACACAGACACACACACGTGTGAACGTGGACACACGCACACACACGTGTGAATGTGGACACACACACACACGTGTGAACAGGGACACACGCACACACACACACACGTGTGAACAGGGACATGCTACATGCACACACACACGTGTGAACAGGGACACACGCACACACACACACATGTGAACATGGACACACACACATAGACACACGTGTGAACAGGGACACACGCACACACACACACGTGTGAACAGGGACACACGCACACACACACACGTGTGAACAGGGACATGCTACATGCGTGTGCACACGTGTGAACGTGGACACACACACACGTGTGAACAGGGACATGCTACATGCACACACACACGTGTGAACATGGACACACACACACACACGTGTGAACATGGACACACACACACACACACACGTGTGAACATGGACACGCACACTACATGCACACACACACACACAGACACACACACGTGTGAACGTGGACACACGCACACACACACACATGTGAACAGGGACATGCTACATGCGTGTGCACACGTGTGAACGTGGACACACACACACGTGTGAACATGGACACACACACATAGACACACGTGTGAACAGGGACACACGCACACACACACGTGTGAACATGGACACACACACACACACACGTGTGAACATGGACACACGCACACACACACACACGTGTGAACATGGACACACGCACACACACGTGTGAACAGGGACACACACACACACGTGTGAACATTGACACGCACACTACATGCACACACACACACACACACGTGTGAACGTGGACACACACACATAGACACACGTGTGAACAGGGACACACGCACACACACACGTGTGAACATGGACACACACACACACGTGTGAACATGGACACACGCACACACACACACACACACGTGTGAACATGGACACGCACACTACATGCACACACACACACACAGACACACACACGTGTGAACGTGGACACACACACATAGACACACGTGTGAACAGGGACACACGCACACACACACGTGTGAACATGGACACACACACACACGTGTGAACATGGACACACGCACACACACACACACACGTGTGAACATGGACACGCACACTACATGCACACACACACACACAGACACACACACGTGTGAACATGGACACACGCACACACACACACGTGTGAACAGGGACACACACACACACGTGTGAACATGGACACACACACACGTGTGAACATGGACACACACACTACATGCACACACACACACACACACGTGTGAACGTGGACACACGCACACACACACACGTGTGAACGTGAACACACACACTACATGCTCACACACACACAGACACACACACGTGTGAACGTGGACACACACACATAGACACATGTGTGAACAGGGACATGCTACATGCACACACACACACGTGTGAACATGGACACACACACACACACGTGTGAACATGGACACACACACACACACACACACGTGTGAACATGGACACACGCACACACACACACACGTGTGAACATGGACACACGCACACACACGTGTGAACAGGGACATGCTACATGCACACACACACGTGTGAACATGGACACACACACACACGTGTGAACATGGACACGCACACTACATGCACACACACACACACACACACACACGTGTGAACGTGGACACACACACATAGACACACGTGTGAACAGGGACACACGCACACACACACGTGTGAACATGGACACACGCACACACACACGTGTGAACATGGACACGCACACTACATGCACACACACACACACACGTGTGAACGTGGACACGATATGTGTGCACACACACGTGTGAACATGGACACGCTACGTGTGCACACACACACATGTGTGAACATGGACACGCTACCTGCACACACATACACATACACACATGTGCACACACACACACACACACGTGTGAACATGGACACGCTACATACACACACATACACACATGTGAACATGGACACAATACGTGCACACACACACACATGTGCACACACACACATGTGTGAACTTGGACACGCTACCTGCACACACACACAGACACACGTGTGAACATGGATACGCCACGTGTGCACACACACAGACACGTGTGAACATGGACACGTTACATACACACACACACATGTGAACATGGACATGTTACATACACACACACACACACACACACGTGTGTACATGGACACGCTACATGCACACACACACACATATGTGTGAACATGGACACGCTACGTGCCCACACACACACACACGTGTGAACATGGACACGCTACGTACACACACACACACACGTGTGAACATGGACATGCTACATGCACACACACACACACAGACACACGTGTGAACATGGACACGATACGTGCACACACACACACGTGTGAACATGGACACGATATGTGCACACACACACACACACACACGTGTGAACATGGACACAACACGTGCACACACACACACAGACACACACGTGTGAACATGGACACGATATGTGCACACACACACACACACACGTGTGAACATGGACATGCTACATGCACACACACACACTCTCAGACACGTGTGCACACACAGACACACGTGTGAACGTGGACACGCTACATGCACACCCACACACTTGTGAACATGGACACGCTACGTGCCCACACACACACACACAGACATGCTACATGCGTGTGCACACAGACACACATGTGCACACACACAGACGTGTTTACACGGACACACTACATGCACGTGCATGTGCACACACACAGACACGCTACATGCACATGCATGTGCACACACACACGTGTGTGCACACACAGACACACTACATGCACATGCACGCAGCGACACACGTGTGCACAGACATGCTACATGCATGTGCGTGTGTGCACCGACACGTGCACACACAGACACGCTACATGCATGTGCACACAGACACACGTGTGCACACGGACACGCTACATGCATGTGCACACACGCAGACACGCTGCCCACACGCGTGTGCAGACACACACGCGTGCACACGCGTGTACACACAGGCATGCTGCACAAACACATGTGCACACACACACAGACACACTACCCGCACACGTGTGTGTGTACAGACACACACACTCCGCTTGTTGCACACACGTGTGTGCACACGTGTGCGTGCTGCCCGTGTCGTGCACGCCGAGTGTGTCGCAGATCTGCACACGGTGCCCGCATTGCATGCTGCCTGTGTGTTGCACACACGTGTGCACGCTGCCTGTGTGTTGCACACACGTGTGCACGCTGCCTGTGTGTTGCACACGCTGCTGGCCCTGGACACACACACACACACACACACACGCAGAGGCTGAGACTGTTGCACACGCATCGACATATTGCAGACGTTGCGTTGCACACGCGTGTGCACACCGACCACGCTGCACACACCGAGCACACTGCAGACTCCGCAGGTGTTGCACACCCGTGTGCACACCTAACGCGTCGCACACACACCCCACACACACGTGTGCACACTGACCGCATTGCACACGCCAAACACGCTGCAGACATTGCACACTTGTGCTCACACCTAAGCGTTGCACACACACCCACACACACGTGTGCACACTGACCGCATTGCACACACCAAACACGCTGCAGACGTTGCACACCCATGCACACCTAACACATTGCACACACACCCCCTTACACACACGTGTGCACAGTGACTGCATTGCACACGCCAAACACGCTGCAGACGTTGCACACTTGTGCTCACACCTAAGCGTTGCACACACACCCACACACACGTGTGCACACTGATCGCATTGCACACGCCAAACACGCTGCAGACATTTCACACCCATGCACACCTAACGCATTGCACACACACCCCCTTACACACACGTGTGCACACTGACCGCATTGCACACGCCAAACACGTTGCAGACGTCGCACACCTGTGCGCACACATAACGCATTGCACACCCCCTTACACACACGTGTGCACAGCGACTGCATTGCACACGCCAAACACACTGCAGACATTGCACACCCATGCACACCTAACTCATTGCACACACATCCCCTTACACACACGTGTGCACACTGACCGCATTGCACACGCCAAACACGCTGCAGACATTTCACACCCATGCACACCTAACGCATTGCACACACACCCCCTTACACACACGTGTGCACAGTGACTGCATTGCACACGCCAAACACGCTACAGATGTCGCACACCCATGCACACCTAACGCATTGCACACACACCCCCTTACACACACGTGTGCACACTGACCGCATTGCACACGCCAAACACACTGCAGACGTTGCACACCTGTGCACACACCTAACGCATTGCACACACACACCCTCACACACACGTGTGCACACTGACCGCATTGCACACGCCAAACACGCTGCAGACGTCGCACACCCATGCACACTTAACGTGTTGCACACACACCCACACACACGTGTGCCCACTGACCGCATTGCACACGCCAAACATGCTGCAGACGTTGCACACTTGTGCTCACACCTAAGCGTTGCACACTCCCTTACACACACGTGTGCACAGTGACTGCATTGCACACGCCAAACACGCTGCAGACATTTCACACCCATGCACACCTAACGCATTGCACACACACCCCCTTACACACACGTGTGCACAGTGACCGCATTGCACACGCCAAACACGCTGCAGACATTTCACACCCATGCACACCTAACGCATTGCACACACACCCCCTTACACACACGTGTGCACACTGACCGCATTGCACACGCCAAACACGCTGCAGACATTTCACACCCATGCACACCTAACGCATTGCACACACACCCCCTTACACACACGTGTGCACAGTGACCGCATTGCACACGCCAAACACGCTGCAGACGTCGCACACCTGTGCGCACACATAACGCATTGCACACCCCCTTACACACACGTGTGCACAGCGACTGCATTGCACACGCCAAACACACTGCAGACATTGCACACCCATGCACACCTAACTCATTGCACACACATCCCCTTACACACACGTGTGCACACTGACCGCATTGCACACGCCAAACACGCTGCAGACATTTCACACCCATGCACACCTAACGCATTGCACACACACCCCCTTACACACACGTGTGCACACTGACCGCATTGCACACGCCAAACACGTTGCAGACGTCGCACACCTGTGCGCACACATAACGCATTGCACACCCCCTTACACACACGTGTGCACACCTAACACGTTGCACACACACACCCCCTTACACACACCTGTGCACACTGACCGCATTGCACACGCCAAACACGCTGCAGACGCTGCACACACGCTGCACACACGCTGCGTGTGCACACGTGTGCACGCTGCCCGTGCTGCGTGCGCTGCGCACAGACGTGCTGCGGACGCCGTGCACACACTGAGCGTGTTGCACGCACTGCAGCCGCTGCACACGCAGACGCGCCGAGCACGTTGCACACGCGTGCACGTGGAGCATCTTGCACACGCGCACACACTGCAGGCACACATGCGTGTTGCACACCCGCGGGGGCGGTGAGCACGCGTGGAGCGGGCAAACGGGCGGCGTTGCACACGTGTTGCACGCGCGGCACACGCATGGCGAGCACAGCGCGCACTGCGAGCACTGCAGCCGCTGCACGCAGCGCAAGCACTGCGCGCGCTGCGAACGCTGTGCATGCTGTACGGCACGGGCACTGCACACGCTGCATCCACTGCACCCGCTGCACCCAGTGCACACACTGCACCCACTGCACCCACTGCACCCACTGCACACACTGCATCCACTGCACCCGCTGCACCCAGTGCACACATTGCACCCATTGAACCCACTGCACCCACTGCATCCACTGCACCCACTGCACCCAGTCCACACACTGAACCCACTGCACACACTGCACACACTGCATCCACTGCACCCGCTGCACCCAGTGCACACATTGCACCCATTGAACCCACTGCACCCACTGCATTCACTGCACACTGCAGACACTGCATCCACTGCACCCACTGCACCCAGTGCACACACTGAACCCACTGCACCCACTGCACACACTGCATCCACTGCACCCGCTGCACCCGCTGCACCCACTGCACCCTGCACACATTGCACCCACTGCACCCGCTGCACCCACTGCACACACTGAACCCACTGCACCCACTGCACCCACTGCACACACTGCACCCACTGCACACTGCAGACACTGCATCCACTGCACCCACTGCATCCACTGCACCCGCTGCACCCACTGTATCCACTGCACACTGCACACACTGCACCCACTGCGCCCACTGAACCCACTGCACACACTGCACCCACTGTATCCACTGCACACTGCACCCACTGCACCTACTGCACCCACTGAACCCACAGCATCCACTGTATCCACTGCACCCACTGTATCCACTGCACACTGCACACACTGCACACACTGCACCCACTGCACCCACTGCACACTGCAGACACTGCAGACACTGCACCCACTGCACCCGCTGCAGACACTGCACCCACTGCATCCACTGCACACTGCAGACACTGCACCCACTGCACCCACTGCACCCGCTGCAGACACTGCACCCACTGCATCCACTGCACACTGCAGACACTGCACCCACTGCACCCACTGAACGCACTGCACCCACTGCATCCACTGCACACACTGCACCCACTGCACACTGCACACACTGCACACAATGCATCCACTGCACACTGCAGACGCTGCAAATGCTGCAAACACCACAAACATTGCAAGTGCTGCATATGCTGCAAACAGTGCACATACCATACACCACAGACACTGCAAGCACTGCAGACACTGCATTCACTGCATCCACTGCACACATTGCTCAGCCTGCAAATGGTGCAGACACTGCAAGCACTGGGGACACTGCAAACCCTGCAAGCACTGCACACGCTGCAAACAGTGCAGACTGCACCCACTGCACCCACTGCACCCACTGCACTCATCGCACACGCTGCAGGCACTGCAGGCACTGCAGACAGTGCAAACCCTGCAAGCACTGCAGGCGCTGCACACGCTGCAAACAGTGCAAACTGACCCACTGCACCCACTGCACTCACTGCACACGCTGCAAGTGCTGCAGACACTGCACATGCTGCAAACCCTGCAAGCACTGCAGACACTGCACACACTGCAAACAGTGCACACTGCACCCACTGCACCCACTGCACTCATCACACACGCTGCAGGTGCTGCATACACTGCAGGCACTGCAGACACTGCACACAATGCAAACCCCGCAAGCACTGTGGACACTGCACACGCTGCAAACAGTTCAAACTGCACCCACTGCATTCATCACACACGCTGCAGGTGCTATAGACACTGCAGGCACTGCAGGCACTGCAGACAGTGCAAACCCTGCGAGCACTGCAGGCGCTGCACACGCTGCAAACCCCGCAAGCACTGCAGACACTGCACACGCTGCAAACAGTGCACACTGCACCCACTGCACCCACTGCACTCATCACACACGCTGCAGGTGCTGCAGGCGCTGCAGGCACTGCAGACACTGCACACAATGCAAACCCTGCGAGCACTGCAGACACTGCAAACCCCGCAAGCACTGCGGACACTGCACACGCTGCAAACAGTTCAAACTGCACCCACTGCATTCATCACACACGCTGCAGGTGCTATAGACACTGCAGGCACTGCAGGCACTGCAGACAGTGCAAACCCTGCGAGCACTGCAGGCACTGCACACACTGCAAACCCTGCAAGCACTGCGGACACTGCACACGCTGCAAACAGTGCAAACTGCACCCACTGCACCCACTGCACTTATCACACACGCTGCAGGTGCTGCATACACTGCAGGCACTGCAGACACTGCAGACAGTGCAAACCCCACAAGCACTGCGGACACTGCACACGCTGCAAACAGTGCAGACTGCACCCACTGCACCCACTGCACTCATCACACACGCTGCAGGTGCTATAGACACTGCAGGCACTGCAGACACTGCAGACAGTGCAAACCCCACAAGCACTGCGGACACTGCACACGCTGCAAACAGTGCAGACTGCACCCACTGCACCCACTGCACTCATCACACACGCTGCAGGTGCTGCAGGCGCTGCAGGCACTGCAGACACTGCACATGCTGCAAACCCTGCGAGCGCTGCACGTGTTGCAAGCGCTGCAGGCACTGCACACACTGGGAACGCTGCAGGCACTGCACTCATCACACACGCTGCAGGCACTGCAGACACTGCAGACACTGCACACACTGCACACACTGCACTCATCACACACGCTGCAGGCACTGCAGACACTGCACACACTGCACACACTGCACTCATCACACACGCTGCAGGCACTGCACACACTGCAGACAGTGCAAACCCTGCGAGCGCTGCACGTGTTGCAGGCACTGCAGGCACTGCACACACTGCGCTCATCACACACACTGCAGGCGCTGCAGACACTGCAGCCACTGCAAACCCTGCGAGTGCTGCACGTGTTGCAAGCACTGCACACACTGGGAACGCTGCAGGCACTGCACACACTGCACACACTGCACTCATCACACACGCTGCAGGCACTGCAGGCACTGCAGGCACTGCACACACTGCACACACTGCACACACTGCACACGCTGCACACATCACACACGCTGCAGGCACTGCAGGCACTGCAGGCACTGCAGGCACTGCACACACTGCACACGCTGCACACGCTGCACACATCACACACGCTGCAGGCACTGCAGGCACTGCACACACTGCACACGCTGCACACGCTGCACACATCACACACGCTGCAGGCGCTGCACACACTGCAAACGCTGCACACGCTGCACACGCTGCACACGCTGCACACACTGCACACACTGCACCCCCAACCCGCCGCGGGCCCCCCCGTGTCCCCCCCTGTCCCCCCGGCCCCCCCGATGCCGCCGTCCCCCGTCCCCCCCGTACCCCCCAGCGCTGGCCTCGCTCGGGACCCCCCGGCCGGGGCGCGGGCGGCGGCACCAGGGGGGGGTCCCGGCCCCCCCACCCCCCCCCCCCAGCCCCCCCCGAATTCAGGTAGCAGCAGCAGGACCGTAGAAGCTTCACCCCCCCGTCCCGTGAGCACGGGGGGGGTCCCGCAATGGGGTTCCCAAATGGGGGTTCCCCGGGTGGATCGGAGCCCTGCGGCCCCCCCCGCCCCCCCCGGCGCCTTTGCCTGGGGGGGGTGGGTTTTTTTTTGAGGATTTGAACGTTGTACCAGGAAATAAATAATAATAATAATAATAATAATGATAATAATAATGATAATAATAATACTACTACTAATAAGCACAAAAAGGCACCGGCCGCTCCGCACTTCACGGGAAAAAGGGAAAAGTAATAATAATAATAATAAAAAACGTTAAAAAATCATCGGTGTCTGGGGGTGAGTTTGATGGGATGGGATGGGGTGGGATGGGGTGGGATGGGATGGGATGGGATGGGATGGGATGGGATGGGATGGATGGGATGGGATGGGATGGGATGGGATGGGATGGGATGGGATGGATGGGATGGATGGGATGGATGGGATGGGATGGGATGGGATGGGATGGATGGGATGGGATGGGGTGGGATGGGATGGGATGGATGGGATGGGATGGGATGGGATGGGATGTATGGGATGGGATGGGATGGGGTGGGATGGATGGGATGGATGGGATGGGTGGGGATTGATGGGGTGGGATGGGATGGGATGGGATGGATGGGATGGGATGGATGGGATGGGGTGGATGGGATGGGGTGGGATGGGATGGATGGGATGGGGTGGGATGGGATGGGAAGGGATGGGATGGGGTGGGATGGGATGGATGGGATGGGGTGGGATGGGATGGGAAGGGATGGGATGGGATGGGGTGGGATGGGATGGGATGATGGGATGGGATGGATGGGATGGGATGGGATGGATGGGATGGGATGGGGTGGGATGGATCAGATGGGATGGATGGATGGAATGGGACGGGATGGGATGGGATGGATGGGATGGGATGGGATGGGGTGAATGTGGGATCCGGGACCCATAACCCGTGGGTCGCTCTCAGCGATATATATACCTCATATATATATACACGCCCCATTTATATATACATATATACCCCATATATACACACAGACATGCCTCATATATTTATACATAGTACCCCATATATATATACACACACCCCATATATATGTACATATAGTCCATATACATGTACGCATACCCAATATATATATACACACATATATACCACATATATGTATACATATAACACACCATATACATGTGCCCCATATATATATCCCATATATATATACACACACATATATATACACACATATACCCCTTATATATGTACATATATTCACCCCACTCCCTGTCTTCTCCACAGCACCCACCCCATAGCATCCACCCCACAGCACCCTGACCCACAGCACCCACCCCATAGCACCCTGACCCACAGCATGCGGACCCACAGCACCCACCCCACAGCACCCACCCCACAGCACCCAACCCACAGTACCCTGACCCACAGCACGCGGACCCACAGCACCCGGACCCACAGCACCCTGACCCACAGCACCCACCCCACAGCACCCTGACCCACAGCACCCTGACCCACAGCACCCAACCCACAGCACCCAGACCCACAGAACACAACCCACAGCACCCTGACCCACAGCACGTGGACCCACAGCACCCAGACCCACAGCACCCGAACCCACAGCACACGGACGCACAGCACGCGGACCCACAGCACCTACAGCATCCAGACCCACAGCACCCAGACCCACAGCACGTGGACCCACAGCACGCGGACCCACAGCACCCTGACCCACAGCACGTGGACCCACAGCACGTGGACCCACAGCATGCGGGCCCACAGCACCCTGACCCACAGCACACGGACCCACAGCACGCGGACCCACAGCACCTACAGCATCCAGACCCACAGCACCCAGACCCACAGCACACGGACCCACAGCATCCGGACCCACAGCACCCGGACCCACAGCACACCGACCCACAGCACCCTGACCCACAGCACCCACCCCACAGCACCCTGACCCACAGAACACAACCCACAGCACCCTGACCCACAGGGCCCAGCCCCACAGCACCCTGACCCACAGCACCCACCCCACAGCACGCGGACCCACAGCACCCTGACCCACAGCACGCGGACCCACAGCACGTGGACCCACAGCACGTGGACCCACAGCACCCTGACCCACAGCACGTGGTCCCACATCACCTACAGCATCCAGACCCACAGCACCCAGACCCACAGCACGCGGACCCACAGCACCCTGACACACAGCATCCACCCCACAGCACCCTGACCCACAGAACACAACCCACAGCACCCGGACGCACAGCACCCGGACCCACAGCACCCTGACCCACAGAATACAATCCACAGCACCCTGACCCACAGGGCCCAGCCCCACAGCACCCTGACCCACAGAATACAATCCACAGCACCCTGACCCACAGGGCCCAGCCCCACAGCACCCTGACCCACAGCACCCACCCCACAGCACCCACCCACAGCACCCTGACCCACAGCACGCGGACCCACAGCACCCAGACCCACAGCACACGGACGCACAGCACATGGACCCACAGCACCTACAGCATCCAGACCCACAGCACCCAGACCCACAGCACGTGGTCCCACAGCATCCGGACCCACAGCATCCAGACCCACAGCACATGGACCCACAGCACCCTGACACACAGCACCCACCCCACAGCACCCAACCCACAGCACCCACCCCACAGCACCCTGACACACAGCACCCACCCCATAGCACCCTGACCCACAGAACACAACCCACAGCACCCTGACACACAGCACCCACCCCACAGCACCCAACCCACAGCACCCACCCCACAGCACCCTGACCCACAGCACGCGGACCCACAGCACCCACCCCACAGCACCCTGACCCACAGCACGCGGACCCACAGCACCCGAACCCACAGCACACGGACCCACAGCACGCGGACCCACAGCACCTACAGCATCCAGACCCACAGCACCCAGACCCACAGCACGTGGACCCACAGCACCTACAGCATCCAGACCCACAGCACCCAGACCCACAGCACGCGGACCCACAGCACCTACAGCATCCAGACCCACAGCACCCAGACCCACAGCACGTGGACCCACAGCACCTACAGCATCCAGACCCACAGCACCCAGACCCACAGCACGCGGACCCACAGCACCCAACCCACAGCACCCTGACCCACAGCACCCACCCCACAGCACCCTGACCCACAGAACACAACCCACAGCACCCTGACCCACAGCACCCTGACCCACAGCACGCGGACCCACAGCACCCTGACCCACAGCACCCACCCCACAGCACCCTGACCCACAGCACACAACCCACAGCACCCGGACCCACAGCACCCACCCCACAGCACCCTGACCCACAGCACACAACCCACAGCACCCGGACCCACAGCACCCTGACCCACAGCACCCTGACCCACAGCACGCGGACCCACAGCACCCTGACCCACAGCACCCAACCCACAGCACCCTGACCCACAGCACCCAACCCACAGCACCCGGACCCACAGCACCCTGACCCACAGCACCCAACCCACAGCACCCAACCCACAGCACCCTGACCCACAGAACACAACCCACAGCACCCTGACCCACAGCACCCACCCCACAGCACCCATCCCACAGCACCCTGACCCACAGCACCCTGACCCACAGCACCCACCCCACAGCACCCACCCCACAGCACCCTGACCCACAGCACCCTGACCCACAACACCCAACCCACAGCACCCTGATCCACAGCACCCACCCCACAGCACCCTGACCCACAGGGCCCAGCCCCACAGCACCCTGACCCACAGCACCCACCCCACAGCCCCCGGCTGCCCCCCAGCACAGCCCGTTCCCCCCGTCCCGTCCCTCCCATCCCCCGTCAGGGCCGCGGCCCCAGGAATAGCAGCGGGACCCTGACCCCCCTGACCCCCCTATTTTTAGCCCCGGCATCGCCAGCGTGAGGAACGGGGGGGGCAGATCCCCCCCAACCCCGCCGTGGGGCTGCCCCATAGCACGGACCACCCTGGCTCTTGGGGGGGGGGGGGCTGTGGGGCCGGGTGCTGTGGGTCAGGGCTGTGGGGCTGGGGGTGTGGGTCAGGGTGTTGTGGGGCTGGGGGTGTGGGGTGCCATGGGGCTGGATGTGTGGGTCAGGGTTCTGTGGGGTGCTGTGATACAAGATGTTGTGGGGTGGTGGGTCTGGGTGCTGTGGGTCCAGGTGCTGTGGGGCAGTGCGTCTGGATGCTGTGGGGCTGGGTGTTGTGGGTGCTGTGGGTGCTGTGGGTGCTGTGGGGCTGGGGGCTGTGGGTCAGGGTGCTGCGTGTCTGGGTGCTGTGGGTGCTGTGGGGCTGGGTGTTCTGTGGGGCTGGGTGTGTGGGTCTGGGTGTTGTGGGAGCTGTGGGTCAGGGTGCTGTGGGTCCAGGTGCTGTGGGGTAGTGGGTCTGGATGCTGTGGGGCTGGGTGTTGTGGGTGCTGTGGGTACTGTGGGTGCTGTGGGTCAGGGTGCTGTGTGTCCGGGTGCTGTGGGTGCTGTGGGGCTGGGTGCTGTGGGTGCTGTGGGGCTGGGGGCTGTGGGTCAGGGTGCTGTGTGTCCGGGTGCTGTGGGTGCTGTGTGTCCTGGTGCTGTGGGTGCTGTGGGGCTGGGGGCTGTGGGTCAGGGTGCTGTGTGTCCGGGTGCTGTGGGTACTGTGGGTGCTGTGTGTCCGGGTGCTGTGGGTGCTGTGGGACTGGGGGCTGTGGGTCAGGGTGCTGTGGGGCTGGGTGCTGTGGGGCTGGGTGTTCTGTGGGGCTGGGTGTGTGGGTCTGGGTGTTGTGGGAGCTGTGGGTCAGGGTGCTGTGGGTCCAGGTGCTGTGGGGCAGTGGGTCTGGATGCTGTGGGGCTGGGTGCTGTGGGTGCTGTGGGTACTGTGGGTGCTGTGGGTCAGGGTGCTGTGTGTCCTGGTGCTGTGGGTGCTGTGGGGCTGGGGGCTGTGGGTCAGGGTGCTGTGTGTCCGGGTGCTGTGGGTGCTGTGTCTGGGTGCTGTGGGTGCTGTGGGGCTGGGTGTTCTGTGGGGCTGGGGGTGTGGGGTGCCATGGGGCTGGATGTGTGGGTCAGGGTTCTGTGGGGTGCTGTGATACAAGGTGCTGTGGGGTGGTGGGTCTGGGTGCTGTGAGCTCTGTGGGTCAGGATGCTGTGGGTCACAATGCTGTGAGGCGGTGGGTCTGGATGCTGTGGGGCTGGGTGCTGTTGGGCTGGGTGCTGTGGGTGCTGTGGGTGCTGTGGGTCCATGTGATGTGGGTCCGGCTGCTGTGGGTCAGTGTGCTGGGGGGTCCGTGTGCTGTGGGTGCTGTGGGTCTGGGTGCTGTGGGTCTGGGTGCTGTGGGGTTGGGTGCTGTGGATCCGCGTGCTGTGGGTCCGGATGCTGTGGGTCCGTGTGCTGTGGGTCCACGTGCTGTGGGTCCGCATGCTGTGTGTCTGTGTGCTGTGTGTCCGTGTGCTGTGGGTCCGCGTGTTGTGTGTCCGGATGCTATGGGTCCACGTGGTGTGGGTCAGGGTGCTGTGGGTCTGTGTGCTGTGGGTCCGTGTGCTGAGGGTCCAGATGCTGTGGGTCCGTGTGCTGTGTGTCTGTGTGCTGTGGGTCAGGGTGCTGTGGGTCTGTGTGCTGTGTGTCCGTGTGCTGTGGGTCCGGATGCTGTGGGTCCGGATGCTGTGGGTCCGTGTGCTGTGGGTCCGGATGCTGTGGGTCCGCGTGCTGTGTGTCTGTGTGCTGTGGGTCCAGATGCTGTGGATCCGCGTGCTGTGTGTCTGTGTGCTGTGTGTCTGTGTGCTGTGGGTCCGGGTGCTGTGGGTCCACGTGGTGTGGGTCCGGATGCTGTGGGTCCGCGTGCTGTGTGTCTGTGTGCTGTGTGTCTGTGTGCTGTGGGTCCGGGTGCTGTGGGTCCACGTGCTGTGGGTCCAGATGCTGTGGGTCCGCGTGTTGTGTGTCCGTGTGCTGTGGGTCCGCGTGTTGTGTGTCCGGATGCTATGGGTCCACGTGGTGTGGGTCAGGGTGCTGTGTGTCTGTGTGCTGTGGGTCCGGATGCTATGGGTCCACGTGGTGTGGGTCAGGGTGCTGTGTGTCTGTGTGCTGTGGGTCCGTGTGCTGTGGGTCCAGATGCTGTGGGTCCGTGTGCTGTGTGTCTGTGTGCTGTGGGTCCGGGTGCTGTGGGTCCACGTGGTGTGGGTCCGTGTGCTGTGGGTCCGCGTGCTGTGTGTCTGTGTGCTGTGTGTCTGTGTGCTGTGTGTCTGTGTGCTGTGGGTCCGGGTGCTGTGGGTCTGGATGCTGTGGGTCCGGGTGCTGTGGGTCTGGATGCTGTGGGTCTGGGTGCTGTGGGTCCGCGTGTTGTGTGTCCGGGCGCTGTGGGTCCGCGTGTTGTGTGTCCGGATGCTATGGGTCCACGTGGTGTGGGTCTGGGTGCTGTGTGTCTGTGTGCTGTGGGTCCGGATGCTGTGGGTCCATGTGCTGTGGGTCCGGGTGCTGTGGGTCTGGATGCTGTGGGTCCGGATGCTGTGGGTCCGGCTGCTGTGGGTCCGGATGCTGTGGGTCCGGGTGCCGTGGGTCCGCGTGCTGTGGGTCCAGATGCTGTGGGTCCGGGTGCTGTGGGTCCGTGTGCTGTGCGTCCAGATGCTGTGCGTCCAGATGCTGTGGGTCCGGATGCTGTGGGTCCGGGTGCTGTGGGTCCATGTGCTGTGGGTCCGGGTGCTGTGGGTCCGGCTGCTGTGGGTCCGGATGCTGTGGGTCCGGGTGCCGTGGGTCCGGATGCTGTGGGTCCATGTGCTGTGGGTCCGCGTGCTGTGGGTCTGGATGCTGTGGGTCCGGATGCTGTGGGTCCGGATGCTGTGGGTCCGTGTGCTGTGGGTCCGGGTGCCGTGGGTCTGGCTGCTGTGGGTCCGGATGCTGTGGGTCCGGGTGCCGTGGGTCCGGATGCCGTGGGTCCGGATGCTGTGGGTCCATGTGCTGTGGGTCCGGGTGCCGTGGGTCTGGCTGCTGTGGGTCCGGATGCTGTGGGTCCGGGTGCTGTGGGTCCGGCTGCTGTGGGTCCGGGTGCCGTGGGTCCGGCTGCTGTGGGTCCGGATGCTGTGGGTCCGGCTGCTGTGGGTCCGGATGCTGTGGGTCCGGGTGCCGTGGCTCCGCGTGCTGTGGGTCCGGATGCTGTGGGTCCGGGTGCCGTGGCTCCGCGTGCTGTGGGTCGGGCTGCCGCGTGCCGCTGTGTCCCGCAGGGGTCGCTGCCCGTGTCCCCGTGTCCCCAGGGCCCCCCGCGTCCCCGCACCCACGTCACGCGCTGACCTTGGCCTTGCCCATAAAAGCGGCGCCGGCGGCTCCGCAGGCGCGAACCGCTGAGCATGCGGGGCTGGGCGGGGGGGCGGCGGGCGCTGAGCTCGGGGGGGGGGCCGCGGGGGGGTCCCCACGGACACGCGCCCCTTCGAGTCCATCCCGTGCGACGGGCGCAACCGCTGGCTCAACCTGCTGCGCGTCTGGCGCGCCGGCGGCTTCCAGGACTTCCACCTGCGCATGGACGGCGCATTCCGGCGCCTCGGGCCCGTCTACAGGTCGGGGGGGCTGGAAAAGAGGGGGGGGACCCTCCCGGCCATGGGGACCCCCAGGGGGTGGTGGGAGACGCTGGGTTGGGTGGTCATTGACGCCATCCAGGGACCCCCAGGGTGGCGGGAGACGCTGGGTTGGGTGGTCCCCATTGACCCCATCCCATCTTGGTTGGACTGTCCTCATTGACCCCATCCCTTCCAGGGACCCCCAGAGTGACAGGACCCCCTGGTTGGGTGGTCCCCATTGACCTCATCCCCAGGATCCCCGGAATGACAGGACCCCCTGGTTGGGTGGTCCCCATTGACCCCATCCCATCCTCGGCACCCACAGGGTGTCACCTCCTCTTGGTTGGGTGGTCCCCATTGACCCCATCCAGGGACCCCCAGGGTGGCAGGAGACCCTGGGTTGGGTGGTCCCCATTGACCTCATCCCATCTTGGTTGGGGGGTCCCCATTGACCCCATCCCATCTTGGTTGGATGGTCCTCATTGACCCCATCCCTTCCAGGGACCCCCAGAGTGACAGGACCCCCTGGTTGGGTGGTCCCCATTGACCTCATCTCATCTTGGTTGGGTGGTCCCCATTGACCTCATCCCCAGGATCCCCGGAATGACAGGACCCCCTGGCTGGGTGGTCCCCATTGACCTCATCCCATCCTCGGCACCCACAGGGTGTCACCTCCTCTTGGTTGGATGGTCCCCATTGACCCCATCCAGGGACCCCCAGGGTGGCAGGACACCCTGGGTTGGGTGGTCCCAGTAGACCCCATCCCATCTTGGTTGGGTGGTCCCCATTGACCCCATCTCATCCCAGGGACCCCCAGGGTGACAGGATCCCCTGGTTGGGGGGTCCCCATTGACGCCATCCAGGGACCCCCAGGGTGGCGGGAGACGCTGGGTTGGGTGGTCCCCATTGACCTCATCTCATCTTGGTTGGGTGGTCCCCATTGACCCCATCCCAGGGACCCCCGGAGTGACAGAACCCCCTGGTTGGGTGGTCCCCATTGACCTCATCCCCAGGATCCCCTGAATGACAGGACCCCCTGGTTGGGTGGTCCCCATTGACCCCATCCCAGGGACCCCCGGAATGACAGGACCCCCTGGTTGGGTGGTCCCCATTGACCTCATCCCCAGGATCCCCGGAATGACAGGACCCCCTGGTTGGGTGGTCCCCATTGACCTCATCCCATCCTCGGCACCCACAGGGTGTCACCTCCTCTTGGTTGGATGGTCCCCATTGACCCCATCCAGGGACCCCCAGGGTGGCGGTAGACCCTGGGTTGGGTGGTCCAAGTTGACCCCATCCCATCTTGGTTGGATGGTCCCCATTGACCCCATCCAGGGACCCCCAGGGTGGTGGGAGACCCTGGGTTGGGTGGTCCCCATTGACCCCATCCCATCTTGGTTGGGGGTCCCCATTGACCCCATCTCATCCCAGGGACCCCCAGGGTGGCAGGACCCCCTGGTTGGGGGGTCCCCATTGACCCCATCCAGGGACCCCCAGGGTGGTGGGAGATGCTGGATTGGGTGGTCCCCGTTGACCCCATCCCATCCAGAGACCCCCAGGGTGGCAGGACACCCTGGGTTGGGTGGTCCCTGTTGACCCCATCCCATCTTGGTTGGGGGGTCCCCATTGACCCCATCTCATCCCAGGGAGCCCCAGAATGACAGGACCCCCTGGTTGGGGGGTCCCCATTGACGCCATCCAGGGACCCCCAGGGTGGTGGGAGAGGCTGGGTTGGGTGGTCCCCATTGACCCCATCCCATCTTGGTTGGACTGTCCTCATTGACCCCATCCCTTCCAGGGACCCCCAGAGTGACAGGACCCCCTGGTTGGGTGGTCCCCATTGACCCCATCCCATCCTCGGCACCCACAGGGTGTCACCTCTTCTTGGTTGGGTGGTCCCCATTGACCCCATCCAGGGACCCCCAGGGTGGTAGGAGACCCTGGGTTGGGTGGTCCCCATTGACCTCATCCCATCTTGGTTGGGGGGTCCCCATTGACCCCATCCCATCTTGGTTGGATGGTCCTCATTGACCCCATCCCTTCCAGGGACCCCCAGAGTGACAGGACCCCCTGGTTGGGTGGTCCCCATTGACCTCATCCCCGGGATCCCCAGAATGACAGGACACCCTGGTTGGGTGGTCCCCACTGACCCCATCCCATCCTCGACACCCACAGGGTGTCACCTCCTCTTTGTTGGGTGGCCCCAGTGACCACATCCCATCTTGGTTGGATGGTCCCCATTGACCCCATCCAGGGACCCCCAGGGTGGTGGGAGACCCTGGGTTGGGTGGTCCCCATTGACCCCATCCCATCTTGGTTGGGTGGTCCCCATTGACCCCATCTCATCCCAGGGACCCCCAGGGTGGCAGGACCCCCTGGTTGGGGGGTCCCCATTGACCCCATCCAGGGACCCCCAGGGTGGTGGGAGATGCTGGATTGGGTGGTCCCCGTTGACCCCATCCCATCCAGAGACCCCCAGGGTGGCAGGACACCCTGGGTTGGGTGGTCCCTGTTGACCCCATCCCATCTTGGTTGGGTGGTCCCCATTGACCCCATCTCATCCCAGGGAGCCCCAGAATGACAGGACCCCCTGGTTGGGTGGTCCCCACTGACCCCATCCCATCCTCGGCACCCACAGGGTGTCACCTCCTCTTGGTTGGGTGGTCCCAGTGACCACAGCCCATCTTGGTTGGGTGGTCCCCATTGACCCCATCCAGGGACCCCCAGGGTGGCGGGAGACCCTGGGTTGGGTGCTCCCAGTTGTCCCCTCCCACCCCCAGTAGTTGTCACCTCCCCAAGGTCGGGTTGTCCCCACCCACTTGGCGAACCCCCCACGCGTGAGTGGTCCTGGCCCATGGGTTGGGGTTTGGGGGGGTCCGTGTCCCCACGGAGCGCGTGGGTGGGGGGTGGTCCCGTCTGATGGGGTCCCACAGGGGGCGTTGGGTGGGGGGTCCCCAGGGGGTGTGGGGGAGGGGTGTGTGTATGGGGGGGGGGGGGGGGGGTGTCCTCTGACCCACCCGTGTCCGCAGGGAGCGCGTGGGGACGTCGCAGTGCGTGAACGTGCTGCTCCCACGGGACGCGGCACAGCTGCTGCGGGCGGAGGGGCCGTTCCCACGGCGCCGTGGGATCGAGGCGTGGAGTGCGCACCGGGAGCTGCGGAACCAGCCCTGCGGGCTCTTCCTGCTGTGAGGGGACACGGGACACGGGGGGGACACGGGGGACACGGGGGAGACACGGGGGGTGCGCACCGGGAGCTGCGGGACCAGCCCTGCGGGCTCTTCCTGCTGTGAGGGGACACGGGACACGGGGGACACGGGAGACACGGGGGAGACACGGGGGGTGCGCACCAGTTGCTGCGGAACCCGCCCTGAGGGCTCTTCCCGCTGTGAGGGGACACGGGGGACACGGGGGACACGGGGGGGACACGGGGGGGACACGGGGGGGTGCGCACCGGGAGCTGCGGAACCAGCCCTGCGGGCTCTTCCTGCTGTGAGGGGACACGGGACACGGCGGGGACACGGGGGACACAGGGGGGACACGGGGGACACGGGGGACACACGGGGGGGGCACGGGGGGCGCGCACCGGGAGCTGCGGGACCAGCCCTGCATCTTCCTGCTGTGAGGGGACACGGGACACGGGGGACACGGGGGATACGGGGGGGACACGGGGGGGGACACCGTGGGGGACACGGGGAGTGAGCACGGGGAGCTGCGGAACCAGCCCTGCGGGATTTTCCTGCTGTGAGGGGACACGGGACACGGGGGGGACACGGGGGACACAGGGGGGACACGGGGGACACGGGGGGGACACGGGGGTGCGCACCGGGAGCTGCGGGACCAGCCCTGCGGGCTCTTCCTGCTGTGAGGGGACACGGGACACGGGGGACACGGGGGGGACACGGGGGGGACACGGGGGACACGGGGGGGGACACGGGGGGGACACGGGGGGGGACACGGGGGGGTGCGCACCAGGAGCTGCGGGACCAGACCTGCAGGCTCTTCCTGCTGTGAGGGGACACGGGACACGGGGGACACGGAGGGGACACGGGGGGGTGCGCACCCTGAGCTGCGGAATCGGCAGGCAGCACAGGCAGCACAGGCAGCACGGGCAGCACGGGCAGCACGGGCAGCACAGGCAGCACAGGCAGCACGGGCAGCACGGGCAGCACAGGCAGCACAGGCAGCACGGGCAGCACGGGCAGCACGGGCAGCACAGGCAGCACAGGCAGCACGGGCAGCACGGGCAGCACGGGCAGCACAGGCAGCACAGGCAGCACAGGCAGCACAGGCAGCACGGGCAGCACGGGCAGCACAGGCAGCACGGGCAGCACGGGCAGCACAGGCAGCACGGGCAGCACGGGCAGCACGGGCAGCACAGGCAGCACAGGCAGCACAGGCAGCACAGGCAGCACATGCAGCACGGGCAGCACGGGCAGCACGGGCAGCACAGGCAGCACAGGCAGCACAGGCAGCACGGGCAGCACAGGCAGCACAGGCAGCACAGGCAGCACAGGCAGCACAGGCAGCACGGGCAGCACAGGCAGCACAGGCAGCACATGCAGCACAGGCAGCACGGGCAGCACGGGCAGCACAGGCAGCACAGGCAGCACGGGCAGCACAGGCAGCACAGGCAGCACGGGCAGCACAGGCAGCACATGCAGCACAGGCAGCACAGGCAGCACGGGCAGCACAGGCAGCACATGCAGCACAGGCAGCACAGGCAGCACAGGCAGCACAGGCAGCACATGCAGCACAGGCAGCACAGGCAGCACGGGCAGCACAGGCAGCACAGGCAGCACAGGCAGCACATGCAGCACAGGCAGCACAGGCAGCACATGCAGCACAGCCGTTGCAGGCAGCACATGCAGGAAGCTGTGCAACCCCTGCAGCCCGTGCAGCCGCTGCAGCCCCTGTCCCCTGCAGCCCGTGTCCCCTGCAGCCCCTGTCCCCCTGCAGCCCATGTCCCCTGCAGCCCGTGTCCCCCTGCAGCCCGTTTCCCCTGCAGCCCCTGTCCCCCTGCATCCCGTGTCCACTGCAGCCTGTGCAGCCCCTGCAGCCCGTGTCCCCTGCAGCCCGTGTCCCCTGCAGCCCGTGTCCCCCTGCAGCCCCTGTCCCCTGCAGCCCCTGTCCCCTGCAGCCCGTGTCCCCTGCAGCCCGTGTCCCCTGCAGCCCCTGTCCCCCTGCAGCCCGTGTCCCCTGCAGCCCGTGTCCCCCTGCAGCCCGTGTCCCCTGCAGCCCGTGTCCCCTGCATCCCCTGTCCCCCTGCAGCCCCTGTCCCCCTGCATCCCCTGTCCCCCTGCAGCCCGTGTTCGCTGCAGCCCCTGTCCCCCTGCAGTCCCTGTCCCCCTGCAGCCCGTGTCCCCTGCAGCCCGTGTCCCCTGCAGCCCCTGTCCCCCTGCAGCCCGTGTCCCCTGCAGCCCGTGTCCCCCTGCAGCCCGTGTCCCCTGCAGCCTGTGCAGCCCCTGCAGCCCGTGTCCGCTGCAGCCCGTGTTCCCTGCAGCCCCTGTCCCCCTGCAGCCCGTGTCTCCTGCAGCCTGTGCAGCCCCTGCAGCCCCTGTCCCCTGCAGCCCCTGCAGCCCATGTCCCCTACAGCCCCTGCAGCCCCTGCAGCTCCTGCAGCCCGTGTCCCCTGCAGCCCGTGTCCCCTGCAGTCCCTGTCCCCCTGCAGCCCGTGTCCCCTGCAGCCCCTGCAGCCCCTGCAGCCCGTGTCCCCCTGCAGCCCCTGCAGCCCCTGCAGCCCGTGTCCCCCTGCAGCCCGTGTCCCCTGCAGCCCGTGTCCCCTGCAGCCCATGTCCCCTGCATCCCCTGTCCCCCTGCAGCCCGTGTCCCCCTGCAGCCCGTGTCCCCTGCATCCCCTGTCCCCCTGCAGCCCGTGTCCCCTGCATCCCCTGTCCCCCTGCAGCCCGTGTCCCCTGCAGCCCGTGTCCCCCTGCAGCCCGTGTCCCCTGCAGTCCCTGTCCCCCTGCAGCCCGTGCAGCCCCTGCATCCCGTGTCCCCCTGCATCCCCTGTCCCCCTGCATCCCCTGTCCCCCTGCAGCCCGTGTCCCCTGCAGCCCCTGTTCCCCTGCATCCCCTGTCCCCCTGCAGCCCGTGTCCCCCTGCAGCCCGTGTCCCCTGCAGCCTGTGCAGCCCCTGCAGCCCGTGTCACCTGTCCCCTGCAGCCCCTGCAGCTCCTGCAGCCCGTGTCCCCTGCAGCCCGTGTCCCCTGCAGTCCCTGTCCCCCTGCAGCCCGTGTCCCCTGCAGCCCCTGCAGCCCCTGCAGCCCGTGTCCCCCTGCAGCCCATGTCCCCTGCATCCCCAGTCCCCCTGCATCCCCAGTCCCCCTGCAGCCTGTGTCCCCTGCAGCCCGTGCAGCCCCTGCAGCCCGTGTCCCCCTGCAGCCCATGTCCCCTGCAGCCCGTGTCCCCCTGCAGCCCGTGTTCCCTGCAGCCCGTGTCCCCTGCAGCCCGTGCAGCCCCTGCAGCCCGTGCAGCCCCTGCAGCCCGTGTCCCCTGCATCCCCTGTCCCCCTGCATCCCCTGTCCCCCTGCAGCCCATGTCCCCTGCAGCCCGTGTCCCCTGCATCCCCTGTCCCCCTGCAGCCCGTGTCCCCCTGCAGCCCGTGTTCCCCTGCATCCCCTGTCCCCCTGCAGCCCGTGTCCCCTGCATCCCCTGTCCCCCTGCAGCCCATGTCCCCCTGCATCCCCTGTCCCCCTGCAGCCCGTGACCCCTGCATCCCCTGTCCCCCTGCAGCCCATGTCCCCCTGCAGCCCCTGTCCCCCTGCAGCCCGTGTTCCCTGCATCCCCTGTCCCCCTGCAGCCCCTGTCCCCTGCTGCCCGTGT
This sequence comes from Columba guinea, assembly GCA_032206185.1. Classification (NCBI taxonomy): domain Eukaryota; kingdom Metazoa; phylum Chordata; class Aves; order Columbiformes; family Columbidae; genus Columba; species Columba guinea. The sequence goes on along the minus strand of JAVLUU010000643.1, from coordinate 26,481 downwards.
CCCCCTGCAGCCCGTGTCCCCTGCAGCCCCTGCAGCCCCTGCAGCCCATGTCCCCTACAGCCCCTGCAGCCCCTGCAGCTCCTGCAGCCCGTGTCCCCTGCAGCCCGTGTCCCCTGCAGTCCCTGTCCCCCTGCATCCCCTGTCCCCCTGCAGCCCGTGTCCCCTGCATCCCCTGTCCCCCTGCAGCCCCTGTCCCCCTGCAGCCCGTGTCCCCTGCAGCCCATGTCCCCTGCAGCCCGTGTTCCCTGCATCCCTTGTCCCCCTGCATCCCCTGTCCCCCTGCAGCCCGTGTCCCCTGCAGCCCGTGTCCCCTGCAGCCCGTGTCTCCTGCATCCCCTGTCCCCCTGCATCCCCTGTCCCCCTGCAGCCCCTGTCCCCCTGCAGCCCGTGTCTCCTGCAGCCTGTGCAGCCCCTGCAGCCCGTGTTCCCTGCAGCCCGTGTTCCCTGCAGCCCCTGTCCCCCTGCAGCCCGTGTCCCCTGCAGCCCGTGTCCCCTGCAGCCCGTGTCCACTGCAGCCCATGTCCCCCTGCAGCCCCTGTCCCCCTGCAGCCCGTGCAGCGCCTGCATCCCGTGTCCCCTGCATCCCCTGTCCCCCTGCATCCCCTGTCCCCCTGCAGCCCGTGTCCCCTGCAGCCCGTGTCCCCTGCATCCCCTGTCCCCCTGCATCCCGTGTCCCCCTGCAGCCCGTGTCCCCTGCAGCCCGTGTCCCCCTGCAGCCCGTGTCCCCCTGCATCCCCTGTCCCCCTGCAGCCCGTGTCCCCTGCAGTCCCTGTCCCCTGCAGCCCGTGCAGCCCCTGCATCCCGTGTCCCCTGTCCCCGCGTGGCAGGAACGGCCCCGCGTGGCGCGCGGCGCGGCTGGCGCTGAACCGCGAGGTGCTGAGCCCGGCCGGGACCCGCAAGTTCCTGCCGCTGCTCGACGCCGTCGCCCGCGACTTCGCCGCCGCATTGAGGCCCCGCGTGCGCGACGCCCCCCGGGGGGGCCCTGACCCTCGACCTGCACCCCCTGCTCTTCCGCTTCACCCTCGAGGGTGCGTGGGGGGCGTGGGACCCCCACCCGGGACCCCCCCACACAGCACCCCCACATGGACCCCCCCACCTGGGACTCCCACCCGGGATCATCACCCAAGACCTCCCCACCCGGGACCCCCACCTCGAACCCCCCTTGGAACCCCCACCTCTCCACCCGGGACCCCCCTTGGGAGCCCCGCCCGGGACCCCCTCCCAAGACCTCCCCACCCGGGACCCCCACCTCGGACCCCCCTTGGGATCCCCCCTTGGGACCCCCCGCCCGGGATCAACAACCAAGACTCCCCGACCCGGGACCCCCTTTGGGACCCCCCTTGGGACCCCCGCCCAAGACTTGCCCAACAGAGCACCCCCACTTGGACCCCCCCACCTGGGACCCCCGCCCGGGACCCCCCACCCAAGACGTCCCCACCCGGGATCCCAACCTGGGACCCCCCTTTGGACCCCCCCCACCTGGGTCCCCCACCCGGGATCACCACCCAAGTCTCCCCCACCCGAGACCCCCCTTGGAACCGCTTTTGGGACCCCCGCCCGGGACCCCCCACCCAAGACCTCCCCACCCGGGACCCCCCACCTCGGACCCCCCTTGGGACCCCCGCCAGGGATCAACAACCAAGACTCCCCCACCCGGGACCCCCCTAGGGACCCCCCTTGGGACCCCCACCCAAGACTTGCCCAACAGAGCACCCCCACATGGACCCCCCTACCTGGGACCCCCCACCCGGGATCATCACCCAAGACCTCCCCACCCGGGACCCCCACCTCGAACCCCCCTTGGGACCCCCCTTGGGACCCCCACCTCTCCACCCGGGACCCCCCTTGGAACCCCCTTTGGGACCCCCGCCCGGGACCCCCCACCCAAGACCTCCTCACCCGGGACCCCCACCTCGAACCCCCCTTGGGATCCCGCCTTGGGACCCCCATTGGAACCCCACCCAAGACCCCCCAACCGGGACCCCAGCCTGGGACCCCCCTTGGGCCCCCCCACCTGGGACCCCCACCCGGGATCATCACCCAAGACCTCCCCACCCAGGACCCCACTTGGAACCCCCTTTGGGACCCCCGCCAGGGACCCCCCCACCCAAGACCTCCCCACCCGGGACCCCCACCTCGGACCCCCCTTGGGATCCCCCCTTGGGACCCCCCGCCCGGGACCCCCACCCAAGACCTCCCCACCCGGGATCCCAACCTGGGACCCCCCTTTGGGACCCCCTCCCGGGACCCCCCCACCTGGGACCTCCCCACCCGGGACCCCCACCTCGGACCCCCCTTGGGGTCCCCCCTTGGGACCCCCGCCCGGGATCAACAACCAAGACTCCCCCACCCGGGACCCCCACCTCGAACCCCCCTTGGAACCCCCTTTGGGACCCCCATTGGGACCCCCACCCAAGACCCCCCACCCGGGACCCCCCTTGGAACCCCCTTTGGGACCCCAGCCCAGGACCCCCACCCAAGACCTCCCCACCCGGGACCTCAGCCTGGGACCCCCCTTGTACCCCCCCACCTGGGTCCCCCAACTGGGATCACCACCCAAGACCCCCCACCCGGGACCCCCCTTGGAACCCCCTTTGGGACCCCCGCCCGGGACCCCCACCCAAGACCCCCCAACCGGGACCCCAACGTGGGACCCCCCCCTTGGGACCCCAAAGGATGGGGAGGGGGGGTCACAAGTGGAACACCCAGAACCCCCGGGGACGGGGACAATGGGATGGGGGGGGGACGGGACAGTGGGACCCCCAGGGGATGGGGTGGGACAGCGGGACCCCAGGGGACACAGTCTGGGAGGGGGGGTGGTGACAAGGTGGGACCCCCAGGATCCCAAGGGACTGGGTGTGGGGGGGTCACAACTGGGACACCCAGGTGGGGGGACAGTGGGACCCCCAGGGGATGGAAGTGGGGCGGGGGGGCACAAGATGGGACCCCCAGGGGATATGGAGGGGGGACAGTGGGACCTCAGGGGATGAAAGTGGGGGGGGACATAAAATGGGACCCCCAGGGGATGGGGGGGGGGCCAGTGGGACCCCCAGGGGATGGAAGTGGGGGGGACACAAGACGGGACACCCAGGGGATGGGGGGGGGACAGTGGGACCCCCAGGGGATAGAAGTTGGGGGGGGGACACAAGATGGGACCCCCATGGGATGGGGGGGGGGACAGTGGGACCCCCACGGGTCAGTCTGCAGGGGGGTGTGACAAGGTGTGACACCCAGGGGATGGGGGGGGGACACAGTGGGACCCCCAGGGGATGGGGGGGGGACAGTGGGACCCCCAGGGGATGGAAGTGGGGCGGGGGACACAAGACGGGACCCCCAGGGGATATGGAGGGGGGACAGTGGGACCCCCGAGGGTCATAGTGCTTTGGGGGGGGGGGATCACAAAATGTGACACCCAGGGGATATGGAGGGGGGACAGTGGGACCCCCAGGGGATGGGGGGGGACAGTGGGACCCCCAGGGGATGGAAGTGGGGCGGGGGGGCACAAGACGGGACCCCCAGGGGATATGGAGGGGGGACAGTGGGACCCCCGAGGGTCATAGTGCTTTGCGGGGGGGATCACAAAGTGTGACACCCAGGGGATATGGAGGGGGGACAGTGGGACCCCCAGCGGATGGAAGTGGGGCGGGGGACACAAGACGGGACCCCCAGGGGATATGGAGGGGGGACAGTGGGACCCCCAGGGGATGGAAGTGGGGCGGGGGACACAAGACGGGACCCCCAGGGGATATGGAGGGGGGACAGTGGGACCCCCGAGGGTCATAGTGCTTTGGGGGGGGGGATCACAAAATGTGACACCCAGGGGATATGGAGGGGGGACAGTGGGACCCCCAGGGGATGGGGGGGGGGACAGTGGGACCCCCAGGGGATGGAAGTGGGGCGGGGGACACAAGACGGGACCCCCAGGGGATATGGAGAGGGGACAGTGGGACCCCCGAGGGTCATAGTGCTTTGGGGGGGGGATCACAAAGTGTGACACCCAGGGGATATGAAGGGGGGACAGTGGGGGCCCCCAGGGGTCATAGTGCTTTGGGGGGGGGGTGACAAGGTGTGACACCCAGGGGATATGGAGGGGGGACAGTGGGACCCCCAGGGGATGGGGGGGGACAGTGGGACCCCCAGGGGATGGAAGTGGGGCGGGGGGGCACAAGATGGGACCCCCAGGGGATATGGAGGGAGGACAGTGGGACCCCCGAGGGTCATAGTGCTTTGGGGGGGGGATCACAAAGTGTGACACCCAGGGGATATGGAGGGGGGACAGTGGGACCCCCAGGGGATGGAAGTGGGGCGGGGGGGCACAAGATGGGACCCCCAGGGGATATGGAGGGAGGACAGTGGGACCCCCGGGGGTCATAGTGCTTTGGGGGGGGTCACAAGGTGTGTTCCATGTCCCCCAGCCAGCACGTACGCGCTGTACGGGCAGCGGCTGGGGCTGCTGGGGGGGGGGCGCGGCGGGGGGGGGCCGCCCAGCGCTTCATCGCGGCCGTGGAGACGATGCTGCGCACGACGCTGCCGCTGCTGTTCCTGCCCCCCCCGCTGCTGCGCCGCCTGCACCCCCCGCTCTGGACCGAGCACCTGCGTGCGTGGGACACCATCTTCCAGCACGGTGCGGGGCGCGGGGACCCACCCGCGGGGACGCGCACACGGGGGGACCGCGGGGACCGCGTCCTATGGGACCCCCACCCGGAGGGACCCCCCACCGGCCCGGAGGGACCCCCACCCAAAGAGATCCCCAGTCTTAGGGACACCGACCCGAAGGGACCCCCATCCTATAGGACCACCACCCTGCGGGACCCCCCAGTCTTAGGGACCCCCACCCGGAGGGACCCCCCCCAATCCTAGGGACACCGGCCCTCAGGGACCCCCATCCTATAGGACCCCCCCAATCTTAGGGACACCGGCCCTCAGGGACCCCCATCCTATGGGACCCCCCAATCTTAGGGACACCGGCCCGGAGGGACCCCCACCCAGAGGGACCCCCCCAATCCTAGGGACACTGGCCCGCAGGGACCCCCATCCTATGGGACCCCCCAGTCTTAGGGACACTGGCGCGCAGGGAGCCCCCCAATCTTAGGGACACCAGCCCGGAGGGACCCACACCCAGAGGGACCCCCCCATTCTGTGGGACCCCCACCCTGAGGGGCACCCCGCATTCTTTGGGACCCCCACTCTGAGGGACCCTCCCATTCTACTGGACCTCACACACAGGGACCCCTCCCATTCTGTGGGTCCCCCACCCTCTGGGCCCCCCACCCTGCGGGATCCCCCCACCCCTGTGGGACACCCACACTCAGAGACACCCCCATTCTTTTGGACCCCACTCGGAGGGTCCCCCCCCATTCTGTGGGACCCCGACTCTGAGGGACCCCATCATTCTGTGAGACACCCCCCTACCCCTCGGGATACCCCAAACTCTCAGGACACCCCCCTGTGAGACCCCCCACCCTTTAGGACACCCCCACCCCGAGAGACACCCCACCCTGCGGGACCCCCGCCCTCTGGGACCCCCCCCACTTTGTGGGACCCCCCAACCCAGATTGCCCCAACACGGCGGGTGCAGGAACAGGCTGGGGCAGGGGGGGCGTTCCTGGGGTGCCCCCACCCTCCGAGATCCCCCAACATGGGGGGGGGGGGGCTCCTGTGACCCCCCCGCGGGGTCCCCCCCCACCCTGCGTGACCTCCAGGGGGCGGAAACGGGGGGGGGAGCGTTCCTGGGGGGTGAATGGGGGAACTGGGGGGGAATGGAGTCGGGGGACTGGGGGGGACTGGGAGGAATGGGGGATATGGGGCGGACTGGGGGGGAACTGGGGGGGACTGGGGGGGACTGGGGAGCACTGGGGACTGTGGGGCACTGGGGGGTACTGAGGGGCACCGGAGTGGGGGGACTGGGGGGGACTGGGGGAACTGGGTGGGAGTGGGGGGGAGTGGGGGGACTGGAGGGGGAATGGGAGGGACTGGGGAGCACTGGGGACCTGGGGGACTGGGGGGACTGGGGAGCACTGGAATCTTGGGACTGGGGGGGGGACTGGGGGGGACTGGAGGGGGAATGGGAGGGACTGGGGAGCACTGGGGACCTGGGGGACTGGGGGGACTGGGGGGGCACTGGAATCTTGGGACTGGGGGGGGACTGGGGGGGACTGGAGGGGGAATGGGAGGGACTGGGGAGCACTGGGGACCTGGGGGACTGGGGGTACTGGGGGGGCACTGGAATCTTGGGACCAGGGGGGGGACTGGGAGGGACTGGGAGGGAATGGGGGTGAATGGGGGGCACTGGAATCTTGGGACTGGGGGGAACTGGGAGGGACTGGGAGGGAATGGGAGGGAATGGGGAGCACTGGGAACTGGGGGGGACTGGGGGAACTGGGGGGACTGGGGGGACTGGGGGGGCACTGGAATCGTGGGACTGGGGGGGGACTGGGGGGCACTGGGGGGACTGGGGGGGAATGGGAGGGACTGGGGGAACTGGGGGGGAATGGGAGGGACTGGGGAGAACTGGGGACTGGGGGTTACTGGGGGGACTGGGGGGGGACTGGGGGTACTGGGGGACACTGGGGGCCACTGGAATCTTGGGACTGGGGGGGACTGGGGGGGGAATGTGAGGGACTGGGGAGCACTGGGGACTGGGGGGGGACTGGGAGGCACTGGGGGGGGAGTGGGGGAACTGGGGGGGCAACGGGAGGAACTGGGGAGCACTGGGGACTGGGGGTACTGGGGGGCACTGGGGGGGAGTGGGGGGACTGGGGGGCAACAGGAGGGACTGGGGGAACTGGGGGGGACTGGGGGTACTGGGGGGCACTGGAATCTTGGGACTGGTGGAACTGAGACGGACTGGGGGGGGGGGATGATCCTGGGGTGCCCCCCACCCTGTGCGACCCCCCATCATGTCACGTGGGCGCATCCTGTGCCCTTCCCTCGGGGTCCCCCCCTCCGCGTGACCTCCGTGGGGGGCGGAACCGGGTGGGGGGGGGGGGGAAAGGGGGGGAGAGGAGCAGTTCCGGGGGTGCCCCCCCCCCCGTTTTTGGGGTGCTGAGTGTCCCCCCGCAGCGGACGAGAGCATCCAGCGCATCTACCGCGAGTTCTGCCGGGGGGGCGCGGGGGGCGGCCGGGGGGCTGCTGGCCGAGCTGCTGCTGCAGGGCCACTTGCCGCTCGACGCCATCAAGGCCAATGTCACCGAGTTCACCGCGGGGGGGGGTGGACACGGTGCGTGCGGCGGGGGGGGCGGGGGGGCGGGGTCTGGGGACTGGGCGGGGAACGGAGGGGGACTGGGGGGACTGGGGGGGAATGGGAGGACTGGGGGGGGACTCGAGGGACTGGGGGGGAATGGGGGGGACTGGAGCCTGGGAACTGGAGGAACTAGGGGGGGAATGGAACGGACTGGGGGGGAATGGAACGGACTGGGGGGGAATGGGAGGACTGGGGGGGAACCGAGGGGACTGGGGGGACTGGGGGGAATGGAGGGGACTGGGGGGGAATGGAGGGGACTGGAGGGACTGTGGGGGAATGGGAGGACTGGGGGGGGACTCGAGGGACTGGGGGGGAATGGGGGGGACTGGAGCCTGGGAACTGGAGGAACTAGGGGGGGAATGGAACGGACTGGGGGGGAATGGGAGGACTGGGGGGGAACCGAGGGGACTGGGGGGACTGGGGGGAATGGGGGGGGAATGGAGGGGACTGGGGGGGAATGGAGGGGACTGGGGGGAATGGGGGGGAATGGGAGGACTGGGGGGGACTCGAGGGACTGGGGGGGGAATGGGGGGGACTGGAGCCTGGGAACTGGAGGAACTGGGGGGGAATGGAACGGACTGGGGGGAATGGAACGGACTGGGGGGGAATGGGAGGACTGGGGGGGAACCGAGGGGACTGGGGGGACTGGGGGGAATGGGGGGGAATGGAGGGGACTGGGGGGGAATGGAGGGGACTGGGGGGACTGTGGGGGAATGGGAGGATTGGGGGGGACTCGAGGGACTGGGGGGGAATGGGGGGGAATGGAGCCTGGGAACTGGAGGAACTGGGGGGGAATGGAACGGACTGGGGGGAATGGAACGGACTGGGGGGGAATGGGAGGACTGGGGGGGAACCGAGGGGACTGGGGGGACTGGGGGGAATGGGGGGGAATGGAGGGGACTGGGGGGGAATGGAGGGGACTGGGGGGACTGGGGGGGGAATGGGAGGACTGGGGGGGACTCGAGGGACTGGGGGGGAATGGGGGGGACTGGAGCCTGGGAACTGGAGGAACTAGGGGGGGAATGGAACGGACTGGGGGGGAATGGGAGGACTGGGGGGGAACCGAGGAGACTGGGGGGACTGGGGGGAATGGGGGGGAATGGAGGGGACTGGGGGGACTGTGGGGGAATGGGAGGATTGGGGGGGACTCGAGGGACTGGGGGGGAATGGGGGGGACTGGAGCCTGGGAACTGGAGGAACTAGGGGGGGAATGGAACGGACTGGGGGGGAATGGAACGGACTGGGGGGGAATGGGAGGACTGGGGGGGAACCGAGGAGACTGGGGGGACTGGGGGGAATGGGGGGGAATGGAGGGGACTGGGGGGACTGTGGGGGAATGGGAGGATTGGGGGGGACTCGAGGGACTGGGGGGGAATGGGGGGGACTGGAGCCTGGGAACTGGAGGAACTAGGGGGGGAATGGAACGGACTGGGGGGGAATGGAACGGACTGGGGGGGACTGGAGCCTGGGAACTGGAGGAACTAGGGGGGGAATGGAACGGACTGGGGGGGAATGGAACGGACTGGGGGGGAATGGGAGGACTGGGGGGGAACCGAGGGGACTGGGGGGACTGGGGGGAATGGGGGGGAATGGAGGGGACTGGGGGGGAATGGAGGGGACTGGGGGGACTGGGGGGGAATGGGAGGACTGGGGGGGACTCGAGGGACTGGGGGGGAATGGGGGGGACTGGAGCCTGGGAACTGGAGGAACTAGGAGGGGAATGGAACGGACTTGGGGGGAATGGAACGGACTGGGGGGGGAATGGGGGGGACTGGGGGGAATGGAACAGACTGGGGGGGAATGGGAGGACTGGGGGAACTGGGGGGGAATGGGGGATCTGGAGGAACTGGGGGGAAATGGAAGAGACTGCGGGGGAATGGGAGGACTGGGGGGGAATAGAACGGACTGGGGGGGAATGGGAGGACTGGGGAGGAACGGAGGGGACTGGGGGGACTGGGGGGGAATGGGGGGGAATGGAATGGACTGGGGGGAATGGAGGGGACTGGGGGGGAATGGGTGGGACTGGGGGGAATGGAGGGGACTTGGGGGGAATGGGGGGGACTGGGGGAATGGAGGGGACTGGGGGGAATGGAGGGGACTGGGTGGGAATGGAGGGGACTGGGGGAATGGAACGGACTGGGGGGGAATGGAACGGACTGGGGGGGAATGGGGGGGACTGGGGGGGACTGGAGGGGACTGGGGAGGAATGGAGGAGACTGGGGGGAATGGAATGGACTGGGGGGAATGGGAGGACTGGGGGGGAATGGAGGGGAGTGGGGGAATGGGAGGACTGGGGGGGAATGGAGGGGACTGGGGAGGAATGGGGGAGACTGGGGGGGAATGGCATGGACTGGGGGGGAATGGGAGGACTGGGGAGGAATGGAGGGGACTGGGGGGACTGGGGGGGAATGGGGGGGAATGGAATGGACTGGGAGGAATGGAGGGGACTGGGGGGGAATGGGGGGGACTGGGGGGAATGGAATGGACTGGGGAGGAATGTGGGGGACTGGGGAGGAATGGAGGGGACTGGGGGGGAATGGAAGGGACTGGGGGGGAATGGGGGGGACTGGGGAGGAATGGAGTGGACTGGGGGGGAATGGGGGGGACTGGGGGGAAATGGAAGTGACTGGGGGGGAATGGGAGGACTTGTGGGGGAATGGAGGGGACTGGGGGGGAATGGGGGGGACTGGGGGGAATGAAACGGACTGGGGGGGAATGGAATGGACTGGGGGGGAATGGAAGGGACTGGGGGGAATGGAACGGATTGGGGGGGAATGGAAGGGTCTGGGGGGGAATGGAAGGGACTGGGGGGAATGGAACGGACTGGGGAGGAATGGGGGGGACTGGGGAGGAATGGGGGGACTGGGGGGAATGGGAGGACTGGGGGGGAATGGAGGGGACTGGGGGGGAATGGAGGGGACTGGGGGGAATGGGAGGACTGGGGGGAATGGAGGGGACTGGGGGGAATGGAGGGGACTGGGGGGAATGGGAGGACTGGGGGGAATGGAGGGGACTGGGGGGAATGGAGGGGACTGGGGGGAATGGGAGGACTGAAGGGAATAGAGGGGAATGGGGGGGGAATGGAATGGACTGGGCGGGGAATGGAGGGGACTGGGGGGAATGGGAGGACTGGGGGGAATGGAGGGGACTGGGGGGGAATGGGGGGGACTGGGGGGAATGGGAGGACTGGGGGGAATGGAGGGGACTGGGGGGGAATGGAGGGGACTGGGGGGGAATGGGGGGGACTGGGGGGAATAAAACGGACTGGGGGGGAATGGGGGGGACTGGGGAGGAATGGGGGGACTGGGGGGAATGAAACGGACTGGGGCGGAATGGGGGGGACTGGGGAGGAATGGGGGGACTGGGGAGGAATGGGGGGACTGGGGAGGAATGGAGGGGACTGGGGGGGAATGGAAGGGACTGGGGGGAATGGAACGGACTGGGGGGGGAATGGGGGGAACTGGGGGAAATGGAGGGGACTGGGGGGGAATGTGGGGAACTGGGGGGAAATGGAACGGACTGGGGGGGAATGGGGTGCTGGGGGGGAACGGAGGGGACTGGCGTCTGGTAAGTGGGGGAACTGAGGGGGAACGGGAGGACTGGGGGGACTGGGGGCACTGGAGTCTGGTAATTGGGGAACTGGGGGGAATGGGGGGGAATGGGAGAGACTGGGGGGGAATGGGGGGCACTGGAGTCTGGTAACTGGGGGAACTGGGGTGGAATGGGAGGACTGGGGGGGAATGGAGGGAATGGAGACTGGGAGGAACTGGAACGGACTGGGGGGGAATGGAGGGGACTGGGAAGACTGGGGGGGAATGGGAGAGACTTGGGGGGAATGGAGGCTGGGGACTGGAGGAACTGGAACGGACTGGGGGGCTTGTGGGGACGGGGTGACTTGGGGGGCTGGGGAGGCAGGGTGACATTGGGGGGCAGCATGTCATGGGGCGGGTGTCATGGGGGTTTGGGGTGGGGGGGTCTTGTGGAGTTGTGGGATGGGGTGACAAGGGGGGGGCTAGGGGGTTCAGGGTGACATTTGGGGGGGGTCCGTGCAGGGTCAGGGGTGGGGGGCCCGGGGGGGGCCTTCTGGAGAGGCGGGGATGGGGTGACATTGGGGGGCCGGGGAGGGTGGGGGTCTTGGGGGCTTTGGGGTGCTGTCTGGGTTGGGGGTCCCGGGGTGGGTGTCATTGCGAGGGGGTCCCCAGGGGGGTCAGAATGGGTGTCCGAGGGGGTCAGGGTGCGGGTCAAGGTGTGGGTTAAGGCGGGGGGGGCCTGGATGGGGTCAGGGTGGGGGTCCAGGGATGGTGGGGAAGGGGGGGTCGGGAGAAGGGGATCCTGGGGGGGGTCACCGGGGGTGCTGACGCGTCCCCCCCGTTGCAGACGGCGATGCCGCTGCTGTTCACGCTGTGGGACCCGTGTCCCGGGGGTCACTGGGTGTCACTGGGTGTCACTGGGGGGTCACTGGGTGTTACAGGGGGTCACTGGGTGTCACTGGGGTGTCACTGGGGTGTCACTGGGGGGTCACTGGGTGTCACTGGATGTCACTGGGGGTCACTGGATGTCACTGGGAGGTCACTGGGTGTCACTGGGTGTCACTGAGGGGTCACTGGGGGGTCACTGGGTGTCACTGGATGTCACTGGGGGGTCACTGGGGGGTCACTGGATGTCACTGGGTGTCACTGGGGTGTCACTGGGGTGTCACTGGGGGGTCACTGGGTGTCACTGGATGTCACTGGGGGTCACTGGATGTCACTGGGAGGTCACTGGGTGTCACTGGGTGTCACTGAGGGGTCACTGGGGGGTCACTGGGTGTCACTGGATGTCACTGGGGGGTCACTGGGGCGTCACTGGGAGGTCACTGGGTGTCACTGGGTGTCACTGGTGGTCACTGGATGTCACTGGGGGGTCACTGAGGGGTCACTGGGAGGTCACTGGGTGTCACTGGGTGTCACTGAGGGGTCACTGGGGGATCACTGGATGTCACTGGGTGTCACTGGGTGTCACTGGGGGGTCACTGTGGTGTCACTGGGGGGTCACTGGGTGTCACTGGGTGTCACTGGGAGGTCACTGGGGTGTCACTGGGTGTCACTGGATGTCACTGGGTGTCACCGGGTGTCACTGGGGAGTCACCGGAGTTTCTCACGTGCCCCCCCGTTGCAGACGGCGATGCCGCTGCTGTTCACGCTGTGGGACCCGTGTCCCGGGGGTCACTGGGTGTCACTGGATGTCACTGGGGGGTCACTGGGGGGTCACTGGGGTGTCACTGGGGTGTCACTGGGGGGTCACTGGGTGTCACTGGATGTCACTGGGGGTCACTGGATGTCACTGGGAGGTCACTGGGTGTCACTGGGTGTCACTGAGGGGTCACTGGGGGGTCACTGGGTGTCACTGGGTGTCACTGGGGGGTCACTGGGGGGTCACTGGGGCGTCACTGGGAGGTCACTGGGTGTCACTGGGTGTCACTGGGGGTCACTGGATGTCACTGGGGGGTCACTGAGGGGTCACTGGGAGGTCACTGGGTGTCACTGGGTGTCACTGAGGGGTCACTGGGGGATCACTGGGTGTCACTGGGTGTCACTGGGTGTCACTGGGGTGTCACTGGATGTCACTGGGTGTCACTGGGTGTCACTGGGGGGTCACTGGGGTGTCACTGGGGGGTCACTGGGTGTCACTGGATGTCACTGGATGTCACTGGGTGTCACTGGGTGTCACTGAGGGGTCACTGGGGGATCACTGGGTGTCACTGGGTGTCACTGGGTGTCACTGGGGTGTCACTGGATGTCACTGGGTGTCACTGGGTGTCACTGGGGGGTCACTGGGGTGTCACTGGGGGGTCACTGGGTGTCACTGGATGTCACTGGATGTCACTGGGGGTCACTGGATGTCACTGGGGGGTCACTGGGGTGTCACTGGGGTGTCACTGGGGGGTCACTGGGTGTCACTGGATGTCACTGGGGGTCACTGGATGTCACTGGGAGGTCACTGGGTGTCACTGGGTGTCACTGGGGGGTCACTGGGGGGTCACTGGGGCGTCACTGGGAGGTCACTGGGTGTCACTGGGTGTCACTGGGGGTCACTGGATGTCACTGGGGGGTCACTGAGGGGTCACTGGGAGGTCACTGGGTGTCACTGGGTGTCACTGGGGGGTCACTGGGGGATCACTGGGTGTCACTGGGTGTCACTGGGGTGTCACTGGATGTCACTGGGTGTCACTGGGTGTCACTGGGGGGTCACTGGGGTGTCACTGGGGGGTCACTGGGTGTCACTGGGTGTCACTGGGAGGTCACTGGGGTGTCACCGGGTGTCACTGGATGTCACTGGGTGTCACTGGATGTCACTGGGTGTCACCGGGTGTCCCTGGGGAGTCACCGGAGTTTCTCACGCGTCCCCCCCGTTGCAGACGGCGATGCCGCTGCTGTTCACGCTGTGGGACCCGTGTCCCGGGGGTCACTGGGTGTCACTGGGGGGTCACTGGGTGTCACTGGGGTGTCACTGGGTGTCACTGGGGGGTCACTGGGTGTCACTGGGTGTCACTGGGGTGTCACTGGGGGGTCACTGGATGTCACTGGATGTCACTGGGTGTCACTGGATTTCACTGGGTGTCACTGGATGTCACTGGGTGTCACTGGGTGTCACTGGGGGGTCACTGGGGTGTCACTGGGTGTCACTGGGGTGTCACTGGGGGGTCACTGGATGTCACTGGATGTCACTGGGTGTCACTGGGGGGTCACTGGATGTCACTGGGTGTCACTGGATTTCACTGGGTGTCACTGGGGAGTCACTGGATGCCACTGGATGTCACTGGATGTCACTGGGTGTCACTGGGGGGTCACTGGGTGTCACTGGGGGGTCACTGGGGTGTCACCGGGTGTCACTGGGGGGTCACTGGGTGTCACTGGGGTGTCACTGGATGTCACTGGGTGTCACTGGATGTCACTGGGTGTCACTGGGGGGTCACTGGGGTGTCACCGGGTGTCACTGGGGGGTCACTGGGTGTCACTGGATGTCACTGGGTGTCACCGGGTGTCACTGGGCTGTCACCGGGGGTTCTCACGCGTCCCCCCCGTTGCAGACGGCGATGCCGCTGCTGTTCACGCTGTGGGACCCGTGTCCCGGGGGTCACTGCGTGTCACTGGGTGTCACTGGGTGTCACTGGGGGGTCACTGGATGTCACTGGATGTCACTGGGTGACACTGGGTGTCACTGGGGGGTCACTGGATGTCACTGGATGTCACTGGGGTGTCACTGGGGTGTCACTGGGTGTCACTGGGTGTCACTGGGGGGTCACTGGGTGTCACTGCGGGGTCACCGGGGTGTCACCGGGTCTCACTGGGGGGTCACTGGGTGTCACTGGATGTCACTGGGTGTCACCAGGTGTCACCGGGTGTCACTGGATGTCACTGGGTGTCACTGGGTGTCACTGGGGTGTCACTGGATGTCACTGGATGTCACTGGGGTGTCACTGGGTATCACTGGGGGGTCACTGGGGGGTCACTGGATGTCACTGGATGTCACTGGGTGTCACTGGGTATCACTGGGGGGTCACTGGGGGGTCACTGGATGTCACTGGGTGTCACTGGGGTGTCACTGGGGGGTCACTGGGTGTCACTGGATGTCACTGGGTGTCACTGGGTATCACTGGGGGGTCACTGGGGTGTCACTGGGTGTCACCGGGTGTCACTGCGGGGTCACTGGGGGGTCACTGGGGTGTCACTGGATGTCACTGGGGTGTCACTGGGTGTCACTGGATGTCACTGGGTATCACTGGGTGTCACTGAGGGGTCACTGGAGTGTCACTGGGTGTCACTGGGTGTCACTGGGTGTCACTGGGGTGTCACTGGGGGGTCACTGGGTGTTACCGGGTGTCACTGGGTGTCACCGGGTGTCACCGGGGGGTCACCGGGGGTGCTCACGCTTCCCCGTTGCAGACGGCGATGCCGCTGCTGTTCACGCTGTTCGAGCTGGGCCGGAACCCGGGGGTGCAGCGCGCGCTGCGGGAGGAGCTGCGCGCGGCCGAGGCGGGGCCGGGGGGCGCGCCCCCGCTGCACCGGCTGCTGAGCGCGCTCCCGCTGCTGCGCGCGGCCGTGAAGGAGACGCTGCGGTGGGTGCGGGGTGCGGGAAACGGGGGCCATGGGGGGAATGGGGGCAACGGGGGCAATGGGGAATGGGGAATGGGGAATGGGGAATGGGGAATGGGGAATGGGGAATGGGGAATGGGGAGAATAGGAGAACGGGCAATGGGGATTTGGGAATGGGGGAATAGGGAATGGGGAATGGGGAATGGGGAATGGGGAATGGGGGGAATGGGGGCAATGGGGAATGGGGAATGGGGGAATGGGGAATGGGGAATGGGGAATGGGGGGAATGGGGAATGGGGAATGGGGAATGGGGAATGGGGAATGGGGATTTGGGAATGGGGGAATGGGGAGAATCGGGAATGGGGGGAATCGGGAATGGGGAATGGGAGCAATGGGGAATGGGGAATGGGGGCAATGGGGGGAATGGGGAAGGGGGAGTGGGGAATGGGGAATGGGGAATGGGGGAATGGGGAATGGGGAATGGGGAATGGGGAATGGGGGGAATGGGGAATGTGGAATGGGGGAATGGGGAATGGGGATTTGGGAATGGGGAATGGGGGGAATCGGGAATGGGGAATGGGAGCAATGGGGAGTGGGGGAATGGGGAATGGGGAATGGGGAATGAGAGATGGGGAATGGGGAATGGGGAATGGGGAGAATAGGAGAACGGGCAATGGGGATTTGGGAATGGGGGAATAGGGAATGGGGAATGGGGAATGGGGAATGGGGAATGGGGGGAATGGGGGCAATGGGGAATGGGGAATGGGGAATGGGGAATGGGGAAAATAGGAGAACGGGCAATGGGGATTTGGGAATGGGGGAATGGGGAATGGGGAATGGGGAATGGGGAAATGGGGAATGGGGAATGGGGGAATGGGGAATGGGGGGAATGGGGGGAATGGGGAATGGGGATTTGGGAATGGGGAATGGGGGGAATCGGGAATGGGGAATGGGAGCAATGGGGAATGGGGGAATGGGGAATGGGGAATGGGGAATGGGGAAATGGGGAATGGGGAATGGGGAATGGGGGAATGGGGAATGGGGAATGGGGAGAATAGGAGAACGGGCAATGGGGATTTGGGAATGGGGGAATGGGGGAATGGGGAATGGGGAATGGGGGAATGGGGAATGGGGAAATGGGGAATGGGGAATGGGGGGAATGGGGAATGGGGGGAATGGGGGGGAATGGGGAATGGGGAATGGGGAATGGGGCAATGGGGGGAATGGGGGGAATGGGGGGAATGGGGGGAATGGGGAATGGGGGGAATGGGGGGAATGGGGAATGGGGAATGGGGAATGGGGAATGGGCGGAATGGAGAATGGGGAATGGGGAATGAGGAATGGGGGGAATGGGGAATGGGGAATGGAGGGAATGTGGAATGGGGGGAATGGGGAATGGGGGCAATGGGGAATGGGGAATGGGGGGAATGGGGAATGGGCAGAATGGGGGGAATGTGGAATGGGGAATGGGGGCAATGGGGAATGGGGAATGGGGGGAATGGGGAATGGGCGGAATGGGGGGAATGTGGAATGGGGGGAATGGGGAATGGGGGGAATGGGGAAGGGGGAATTGGGGGGAATGGGGAAGGGGGGGAATAGCGTGGAAGTGGAGCCTGGGGACTGGAGGAACTGGGGGGAATGGGGGAACTGGGGGGCCTGGGGAGCACTGGATTCTGGGAACTGGGAGGGACTGGGGGAACTGGTGGGACTGGGAGGGACTGGAGTCTGGGGACTGGGGGGCTGGGAAGGGACTGGGGGGCACTGGAGTCTGGGGGGGACTCGTGGGGACTGGGAGAGATTCGGGCAGCTGGAATCTGGGTAGGGGGGGCACTGGGAGTGAGGACTGTGAGGACACTGGGGCTACTGGGCAATCCTGTGGAACATGGGGTTCCCTGGGGGGATCTCACCCCTTGGACACCCCCCAACCCCCCCCACAGGCTGTACCCGGTGGGGATCACGGTCCAGCGCTACCCGGCCACCGACGTGGTGCTGCACAACTACCGCGTGCCGGCGGGGGTGAGCGCGGGGTCACGGCGGGGACGTGGGGGGACATGGTGGGGGGGTCCTGGCGCTGACCCCCCGCCCCCGCAGACGCTGTGCCAGGTGGCGCTGTACGCCATGGGCCGCAGCCCCGAGGTGTTCCCCCACCCCGAGCGCTACGACCCGGCGCGCTGGCTGGGCAAGGACGACACCAGCTTCCGCGCCTTGGCCTTCGGCTTCGGCGCCCGCCAGTGCATCGGCCGCCGCCTGGCCGAGGCCGAGATGCTGCTCTTCCTCGTGCACGTGAGTGGGGACCCCCCCGGGACACCCCAAGGGGTGTCAGGCCTGGAACACACTGTGGTTGGGTTGGCTTGGCACAACCCCTTGGCTTGACCGAATGTTGAGTTGGCTTGACCCAACGATGTCTTGGCTTGACCCAATGACAACTTGGCTTGACCCAACAGTGTCTTTGATCAACCCAATGACAACTTGGTTTGACCCAACAGTGTCATGGCTCAACCCAATGACAACTTGGTTTGACCCAACAGTGTCTTGTCTCAACCCAATGACAACTTGGTTTGACCCAATATTGAGTTGGCTTGACCCAACAGTGTCATGGCTCAAGCCAATGACATCTTGGTTTGACCTAACAGTGTCTTTGATCAAACCAATGACAACTTGGTTTGACCCAACAGTGTCATG
Organism: Columba guinea; assembly: GCA_032206185.1. NCBI lineage: Eukaryota > Metazoa > Chordata > Aves > Columbiformes > Columbidae > Columba > Columba guinea. The sequence goes on along the minus strand of JAVLUU010000643.1, from coordinate 8,481 downwards.
GATCAACCCAATGACAACTTGGCTTGACCCAACAGTGTCATGGCTCAACCCAATGACAACTTGGTTTGATACGAGACCATCTTGGCTCAACCCAATGACAATTTGGCTCGACCCAATATTGAGTTGGCTTGACCCAACAGTGTCTTGGCTCGACCCAATGACAATCTGGCTTGACCCAACAGTTTTATGGCTCAACCCAATGACAACTTGGCTTGACCCAACGCTGTCTTGGCTTGACCCAATGACAACTTGGCTTGACCCAACGCTGTCTTGGCTCAACCTAGTGACAGCTTGTCTTGACTCAGTGTCTTGACCCAATGACGACTAGGCTTGACCCAACGATGTCTTGGCTCGACCCATTGACAACTTGGCTTGACCCAACAGTGTCATGGATCAACCCAATGACAACTTGTCTTGACCCAACAGTGTCATGGCTCAACCCAATGACAACTTGGCTTGACCCAACAGTGTCTTGGCTCAACCCAGTGACAACTTGGCTTGACCCAACAGTGTCTTGGCTCAACCCAGTGACAACTTGGCTTGACTCAGTGTCTTGACCCAATGACGACTAGGCTTGACCCAACGATGTCTTGGCTCGACCCAGTGACAACTTGGCTTGACCCAACAGTGTCATGGATCAACCCAATGACAACTTGGCTTGACCCAACAGTGTCTTGGCTCAACCCAGTGACAACTTGGCTTGACTCAGTGTCTTGACCCAATGACGACTAGGCTTGACCCAACGATGTCTTGGCTTGACCCAATGACAAGTTGGCTTGACCCAACAGTGTCTTGGCTCAGCCCAATGACAATCTGGCTTGGCCCAATAGTTTTATGGCTCAACCCAATGACAACTTGGCTTGACCCAACAGTGTCTTTTATCAAACCAATGACAACTTGGCTTGACCCAACAGTGTCATGGCTCAACCCAATGACAACTTGGATTGACCCAACGGTGTCTTGGATCAACCCAATGACAACTTGGCTTGACCCAACAGTGTCTTGGCTCAACCCAGTGACAACTTGGCTTGACCCAACGGTGTTATATCTCAACCCAGTGACAACTTGACTTGACCCAACAGTGTCTTGGCTCAACCCAATGACAACTTGGCTTGACCCAACAGTGTCTTTGATCAAACCAATGACTACTTGTCTTGACCCAACAGTGTCATGGCTCAACCCAGTGACAACTTGGCTTGACTCAGTGTCTTGACCCAATGACGACTTGGCTTGACCCAATGATGTCTTGGCTTCATCTAATGGTGACTTGGCTTGACCCAATGGCATATTGGATTGACCTAATGACACCTTGGCTTGATGCAATGATGTCTTGGCTTGACCACATCTCTCGGCTTAACACAACGATGTCTTGGATTGACCAAATGTCTTGACCAGATGGCATCTTGGCTTGAGCCTATCTCTTGGCTCAACCCAACGGTGACTTGGCTTGTTCTAGCATCTCAGTTTGACCCAACCTCTTGGCTTGACCCAGCCTCTTGGCTTATCCCAACATCTTGGCCTGACCCAATGGCTTGGCTTGACCCAACAATATATTGACTTGACCCAACAACGTCTTGGCTTGACCCAATGACATCTTGGCTTCACCCAGTGTCTTGACCTAATGACATCATGGCTTGACCAAATCTCTTCATTTGACCCACTGATGATACGGCTTGTTACCAAGTCTTGTCTTGGCCCAATATCTTGCTTTGACCCAACAATGTCTTGACTTAACCCAGAGCTGTCTTGACTTAATCCAATGTCTTGGCTTGACCTAACGACATCTTGGTTTGACCCAATATCTTGACTTGACCCAAAGACAACTTGACTTGATGCAATGGTGTCTTGGCTTGACTCAATGTCTTGACTTGACCTAACTATATCTTGGCTTGACCCTATAATAACTTGGCTTGACCCAATGATGCCTTGACTTAAGCCAATCTCTTGGCTTGACCCAGCGATGTCTTGACTTGGCCTAATGTCTTGGTCTGACCTAACAATATCATCTTAACTTGACCAACATCTTGGCTTGACCTAATCTCTTGGCTTGAGTTAATGACATCTTGGCTTGACCCAACAACATCTTGGTTTGACTCAACATCTTGACTCGACCCAACAACATCTTGGCTTGACTCAACATCTTGACTTGACCCAACAACATCTTGGTTTGACCCAATATCTTGACTTGACCCGAAGATGATTTGGCTTGACCCAATGTCTTGGCTTGACCCAATGTCTTGGCTTGACCCAATGATGTCTTGGCTCGGACCAACATCTTGGCTTGACCCAATGTCTTGGCTTGAACCAATGATGTCTTGGCTTGACCCAATGATGTCTTGGCTTCACCTGGTGTCTTGGCTTGACCCAATGATGTCTTGGCTTGACCCAACATCTTGGCTTGACCCGATGATGTCTTGGTTTCACCTGGTGTCTTGGCTTGACTCAATGACATCTTGGCTTGACCCAATGATGTCTTGGCTTGACCCAATGATGTCTTGGCTTCACCTGGTGTCTTGGCTTGACCCAATGATGTCTTGGCTTGACCCAACATCCTGGCTTGACCCAATGATGTCTTGGCTTCACCTGATGTCTTGGCTTGACCCAATGATGTCTTGGCTTCACCTGGTGTCTTGGCTTGACCCAATGATGTCTTGGCTTCACCTGGTGTCTTGGCTTGACCCAATGATGTCTTGGCTTCACCTGATGTCTTGGCTTGACCCAATGATGTCTTGGCTTGACCCAACATCCTGGCTTGACCCAATGATGTCTTGGCTTCACCTGATGTCTTGGCTTGACCCAATGATGTCTTGGCTTGACCCAACATCTTGGCTTGACCCAATGATGTCTTGGCTTCACCTGATGTCTTGGCTTGACCCAATGATGTCTTGGCTTCACCTGGTGTCTTGGCTTGACCCAATGATGTCTTGGCTTCACCTGATGTCTTGGCTTGACCCAATGATGTCTTGGCTTGACCCAACATCCTGGCTTGACCCAATGATGTCTTGGCTTCACCTGATGTCTTGGCTTGACCCAATGATGTCTTGGCTTGACCCAACATCATGGCTTGACCCAATGATGTCTTGGCTTCACCTGGTGTCTTGGCTTGACCCAATGATGTCTTGGCTTCACCTGATGTCTTGGCTTGACCCAATGATGTCTTGGCTTGACCCAACATCTTGGCTTGACCCAATGATGTCTTGGCTTCACCTGGTGTCTTGGCTTGACCCAACATCTTGGCTTGACCCAATGATGTCTTGGTTTGACCCAACATCTTGGCTTGACCCAATGATGTCTTGATTTCACCTGATGTCTTGGCTTGACCCAATGATGTCTTGGCTTGACCCAACATCTTGGCTTGACCCAATGATGTCTTGGCTTCAACTGATGTCTTGGCTTGACCCAATGATGTCTTGGCTTGACCCAATGATGTCTTGGCTTCACCTGGTGTCTTGGCTTGACCCAATGATGTCTTGGCTTGACCCAACATCTTGGCTTGACCCAATGATGTCTTGGCTTCACCTGATGTCTTCGCTTGACCCAGTGATGTCGTGGCTTGACCCAACATCATGGCTTGACCTAATGATGTCTTGGCTTCACCTGATGTCTTCGCTTGACCCAATGATGTCTTGGCTTGACCCAACATCTTGGCTTGACCCAATGATGTCTTGGCTTCACCTGATCTCTTGGCTTGACCTAATGATGTCTTGGCTTGACCCAATGATGTCTTGGCTTCACCTGGTGTCTTGTCTTGACTCAATGACATCTTGGCTTGACCCAACGATGTCTTGGCTTGACCCAATGATGTCTTGGCTTCACCTGGTGTCTTGGCTTGACCCAATGATGTCTTGCCTTGACCCAACATCTTGGCTTGACCCAATGATGTCTTGGCTTCACCTGATGTCTTGGCTTGACCCAGTGATGTCTTGGCTTGACCCAACATCTTGGCTTGACCCAATGATGTCTTGGCTTGACCCAATGATGTCTTGGCTTGACCCAATGATGTCTTGGCTTCACCTGATGTCTTGGCTTGACCCAATGATGTCGTGGCTTGACCCAACATCATGGCTTGACCCAATGATGTCTTGGCTTCACCTGATGTCTTGGCTTGACCCAATGATGTCTTGGCTTCACCTGGTGTCTTGGCTTGACCCAATGATGTCTTGGCTTGACCCAATGATGTCTGGGCTTGACCCAATGATGTCTTGGTTTGACCCAACATCTTGGCTTGACCCAATGATGTCTTGGCTTGACCCAATGATGTCTTGGCTTGACGCAATGTCTTGGCTTGACCCAATGATGTCTTGGCTTGACCCAATGTCTTGGCTTGACCCAATGATGTCTTGGCTTCACCTGGTGTCTTGGCTTGACCCAATGATGTCTTCGCTTGACCCAACATCTTGGCTTGACCCAATGATGTCTTGGCTTGACCCAACATCTTGGCTTGACCCAATGATGTCTTGGCTTGACCCAATGTCTTGGCTTGACCCAATGATGTCTTGGCTTCACCTGGTGTCTTGGCTTGACTCAATGACATCTTGGCTTGACCCAATGATGTCTTGGCTTGACCCAATGATGTCTTGGCTTGACCAATGTCTTGGCTTGACCCAATGATGTCTTGGCTTCACCTGGTGTCTTGGCTTGACCCAGTGATGTCTTGGCTTGACCCAACATCTTGGCTTTACCTAATGATGTCTTGGCTTCACCTGATGTCTTGGCTTGACCCAATGATGTCTTGGCTTGACCCAACATCTTGGCTTGACCTAATGATGTCTTGGTTTGACCCAACATCTTGGCTTGACCCAATGATGTCTTGGCTTGACCCAACATCTTGGCTTGACCCAATGATGTCTTGGCTTCACCTGGTGTCTTGGCTTGACCCAATGATGTCTTGGCTTGACCCAATGATGTCTTGGTTTGACCCAACATCTTGGCTTGACCCAATGATGTCTTGATTTCACCTGATGTCTTGGCTTGACCCAATGATGTCTTGGCTTCACCTGATGTCTTGGCTTGACCCAATGATGTCTTGGCTTGACCCAATGATGTCTTGGCTTCACCTGGTGTCTTGGCTTGACCCAATGATGTCTTGGCTTGACCCAACATCTTGGCTTGACCCAATGATGTCTTGGCTTCACCTGGTGTCTTGGCTTGACCCAATGATGTCGTGGCTTGACCCAACATCATGGCTTGACCCAATGATGTCTTGGCTTCACCTGGTGTCTTGGCTTGACCCAATGATGTCTTGCCTTGACCCAACATCTTGGCTTGACCCAATGATGTCTTGGCTTCACCTGGTGTCTTGGCTTGACCCAATGATGTCTTGGCTTGACCCAACATCTTGGCTTGACCCAATGATGTCTTGGCTTGACCCAATGATGTCTTGGCTTGACCCAACATCTTGGCTTGACCCAATGATGTCTTGGCTTCACCTGATGTCTTGGCTTGACCCAATGATGTCTTGGCTTGACCCAACATCTTGGCTTGACCCAATGATGTCTTGGCTTCACCTGGTGTCTTGGCTTGACCCAATGATGTCTTGGCTTGACCCAACATCTTGGCTTGACCCAATGATGTCTTGGCTTGACCCAATGATGTCTTGGATTGACCCAATGTCTTGGCTTGACCCAATGATGTCTTGGCTTGACCCAATGTCTTGGCTTGACCCAATGATGTCTTGGCTTCACCTGGTGTCTTGGCTTGACTCAATGACATCTTGGCTTGACCCAACGTCTTGGTTCCCACCAGGTCCTGCGCAACTTCACGGTGGAGGCGGTGTCCACCGAGGACATCCGCACCGTCTTCCGCTTCATCCTCATGCCCGAGACTCCGCCCCTGCTCACCTTCCGGGCCCTCGACTGAGCCGGGGGGGGGTCCCGGAGGCACTCCTGGGGGGGCCACCCCTCCTGCCACCCCCCAGGGTCCCCTCAGACGTGGGACAAACCAGAAGAGCTGTGGAGACAGGGCGGTGGGGCAGGACCCCATGGTCCCCAAAGCCATGCAAATCACATGCAAATGAGCTGCCCCAGGGGCTGATGGGAGCAGAGCAGACCCCCCCCCCCCCCCCCCTCAATAAAGTGTTCTTGCAGTCACAGCGCTGGCCTCATCTGTGGGGGATGAGGGGGACAGGGGACCCCGAGTGGTGGTGGGATAGGACAAGGGACCCACCCCCAGATGTGGGGCACCCCCAAAACTGGGGGGGCTGCACAGAGACACCTTGAAAAGAGCCTTTATTGGCAGCCCTCCCCCGGGGGACCACAGGCTGGTGACAGTGACCACCCCAGACAGGGTGGTGGCATCAACCCCCCCCCAGCACCCCAGAGCATGTGGGGGGTCCTGGGGGGGCACAGAGGTCGGGGGTCCTGGGGGGACAAGGGGTGGGTGGGGGGATCCCAGGAGGATAATGGAGGTTGGGGGTCCTGGGGGACAATGAGGTCGGGGGGTCTCAGGGGACATGGGTTTGGGTGGGGGGTCCTGGGGGGATGAGGGGGGTTGGGGGTCCTGAGGGGGATGAGGGGGGTTGGGGGTCCCGAGGGGCACACTGGGATGAGGGAGGCTCCTGGAAAATGGGGGGGGGGGGGGGGGGGTATGACCCCCCCCACCACGGGGATAACCCAACCCCCCATCACTGCCAGTGGGCACCCCCCCCACAAATGGGTCACCAAAACAGCCCCCCCCCACTGCCCCCAAAACAGTCCCCACTGCTTCCCCAGCCCTCCCCCCTGCACCCCCTAACCCCCCCAACCCCACAGCCCCCCATGTACACCCCTGTACCTCCCCAGCCCCCCCATACCCCTTGTCCCCCCATTACACCCCCACCCAATGACCCCCCCAACCCCATAGACCCCCATATACACCCCTGTACCTCCCCAGCCCCCCCATACCTCTTGTCCCCCATTACACCCTGACCCCCCCAGCCCCATAGCTCCCCCATATACACCCCTGTACCTCCCCAGCCCCCCCCATTACATCCCCACCCCATGACCCCGCCACTATGGTCCCCCATTACACTCCCCAACACCCCCCATTGCAACCCCCCCCCATATCCCGCCTTGCACTCCCACCCCCAAAACCCCCATAGCCCCTCACCTCCGCCCTCCCATTGGCCAGCGCCGCCCCGCCCCACCCCGCCATTGGCTCACCTCTCCTCAACCCGCCTTCCCATTGGTCCATTCCATCGCCTATCACGGCGCCGCCGCGGCCCCCCTGGGAATTGTAGTCCCGGCCCTCCCCCGCGCTCCCATTGGCGGGGCGGGGCGCAGGGGGCGTGGCGTAGCGGTTGCCAAGGTTACAAAGGCCGTGGCGGGCGGGGGGGCGCGGTACGGTGGCCGGGAGGCGGCGCGGCCAGGCCAGGCCCGGCCATGGGCGATCGCGGAGCGGCGGCGGCGGGGGGGACCCGGCGGCGGCGCGGGGGGGGCCCGGCGGCGGGGGGGGGGCTCGGCCAACCCCCGGCACCGCCCAGGACGACAGCGCCGGGGACACCGGGCACGGACCCGGCCGGAGACTTCAGGTAACGGACCCACCGCGGGGCCGCGGCCCCCACGCCGGGCCCGGGCCCCCCCGCCCCCAGATGTCCCCCCCCCCAGGGTCCCGGTGTCCCCCCCCCGCCCCGGTCCTGTCCCCCTCGGTGTGTCCCCCCAGGGTTCTCGGTGACCCGGAAATCCCGGTGGCCCCCCCCCCCCGGTGTCCCCCCCCCGCCTCCCATCCCCCTCCCGCCGCTCCCGGTTCCTCTTGCGACACCGCGGGGCGGCCGCTGCTTCCGTGTCCCCCCCCCGCCCCCCCCCTCCCCGGGGCCACCGTGTCCCCACCCCCCCCCGCCCCCCCCTCCGGGGCCACCGTGTCCCCACCCCCCCCCGTCCCCCCCTCCCGGGGCCACCGTGTCCCCCCCCCCCCCGGGCCACCGTGTCCCCCCCTCCCCGGTTCCCCCCCCCCCCTCCCGGGCCACCGTGTCCCCCCCCCCCCGGGCCACCGTGTCCCCCCCTCCCCGGTTCCCCCCCCCCCCTCCCGGGGCCACCGTGTCCCCCCACCCCGGTCCCCCCCCCCCCATCTCGGGGCCACCGTGTCCCCACCCCCCCTCGTCCCCCCCTCCCGGGGCCACCGTGTCCCCCCCCCCCGGTTCCCCCCCCCATCCCGGGGCCACCGTGTCCCCCCCTCCCCCGTTCCCCCCCCATCCCGGGGCCACCGTGTCCCCCCCCCCGGTTCCCCCCCCATCCCGGGGCCACCGTGTCCCCACCATCCCGGGGCCACCGTGTCCCCCCCCGGTTCCCCCCCCCCTCCCGGGGCCACCGTGTCCCCACCCCCCCCCGTCCCCCCCATCCTGGGGCCACCGTGTCCCCCCCCCATCCCGGGGCCACCGTGTCCCCCCCTGCCCCGGTCCCCCCCCCCGCCCGGGGCCACCGTGTCCCTCCCCTCCCCGGTCCCCCCCCCCATTCCCGGGGCCACCGTGTGTCCCCCCCCCGGTCCCCCCCCCATCCCGGGGCCACC
>JAVLUU010000642.1:117500-120000 GCA_032206185.1 Columba guinea | reverse complement strand
CTTTCTTTCTTTCATTCGTTCTTTCTTACTTCTTTTTTCTTTCTTTCTTTTTAATTTCTTTCTTTCTTTCTTTCTTTCCTTCTTTCTTTCTTTTTTCTTTCTTTCTTTCTTTCTTTCTTTCTTTCTTTTTTCTTTCTTTCTTTTTTTCTTTCTTTCTTTCTTTCTTTCTTTTTAATTTCTTTCTTTCTTTCTTTCTTTCTTTTTTCTTTCTTTCTTTCTTTCTTTCTTTCTTTTTAATTTCTTTCTTTCTTTCTTTCTTTCCCACGTTCTTTGTTTCTTTCTTTTTTCTTTCTTTCTTTCTTTCCTACGTTCTTTCTTTCTTTCTTTCTTCTTTCTTTCTTTCTTTCTTTTTTCTTTCTTTCTTTCTTTCTTTCTTTCTTTCTTTCTTTTTAATTTCTTTCTTTCTTTCTTTCCTACGTTCTTTCTTTCTTTCTTTTTTCTTTCTTTCTTTCTTTCTTTCTTTCTTTCTTTCTTTCTTTCTTTCTTTCTTTCTTTTTTCTTTCTTTCTTTCTTTATTTTAATTTCTTTCTTTCTTTTTTCTTTCTTTCTTTCTTTCTTTCTTTTTTCTTTCTTTCTTTCTTTCTTTCTTTTTTCTTTCTTTCTTTCTTTTTTCTTTCTTTCTTTCTTTTTCTTTCTTTCATTCTTTCTTTTTAATTTCTTTTTTCTTTCTTTCTATCTTTCTTTCTTTCTTTCTTACTTTCTTTCTTTATTTCCTACGTTCTTTCTTTCTTTTATTTTCTTTCTTTCTTTCTTTCCTTTTTTCTTTCTTTCTTTCTTTCTTTCTTTCTTTTTTCTTTCTATCTTTCTTTCTTTTAGTTTCTTTTTTCTTTCTTCTTTCTTTCTTTCTTTCTTTTTTATTTCTTTCTTTCTTTCTTTCTTTTTAAATTCTTTCTTTCTTCTTCCTTTCTTTCTTTCTTTCTTTCTTTCCTACGTTCTTTCTTTCTTTCTTTTTTCTTTCTTTCTTTCTTTCTTTCCTACGTTCTTTCTTTCATTCTTTTTTCTTTCTTTCTTTATTTCTTTCTTTCTTTCTTTCTTTCTTTCTTTCTTTCTTTCTTTCTTTTTTCTTTCTTTCTTTCTTTCTTTTTTCTTTCTTTCCTACGTTCTTTCTTTCTTTCTTTCTTTCTTTTTTCTTTCTTTCTTTCTTTCCCTCTTTCTTTCTTTCTTTCCTTTTTCTTTCTTTCTTTCTTTCTTTCTTTTTTCTTTCTTTCTTTCTTTCTTTTTTCTTTCTTTCTTTCTTTTTAATTTCTTTCTTTCTTTTTTCTTTCGTTCTTTCTTTCTTTTTTCTTTCTTTCTTTCTTTCTTTCTTTCTTTTTTCTTTCTTTCTTTCTTTCTTTCTTTCTTTCTTTCTTTCTTTCTTTCTTTCTTTCTTTTTTCTTTCTTTCTTTCTTTCTTTCCTACGTTCTTTGTTTCTTTCTTTCTTCTTCTTTCTTTCTTTCTTTCTTTTTAATTTCTTTCTTTCTTTATTTCTTTCTTTTTAATTTCTTTCTTTCCTACGTTCTTTCTTTCTTTCTTTCTTTTTTCTTTCTTTCTTTCTTTCTTTTTAATTTCTTTCTTTCTTTTTTCTTTTTTTCTTTCTTTTTAATTTCTTTCTTTCTTTCTTTCTTTCTTTCTTTCTTTCTTTCCTACGTTCTTTGTTTCTTTCTTCTTTCTTTCTTTCTTTCTTTCTTTCTTTCAATTTCTTTCTTTCCTACGTTCTTTTTTCTTTCTTTCTTTCTTACGTTCTTTCTTTCTTTCTTTCTTTTTTCTTTCTTTCTTTTTTCTTTCTTTCTGCCTTTTTAATTTCTTTCTTTCTTTTTTCTTTCTTTCTTTCTTTCTTTCTTTCTTTCTTTCTTTATTTCTTTCTTTCTTTCTTTCTTTGTTTTTAATTTCTTTCTTTCTTTTTCTTTCTTTCCTACGTTCTTTCTTTCTTTTTTCTTTCTTTCTTTCTTTCTTTCTTTCTTTCTTTCTTTCTTTCTTTCTTTCTTTCTTTTTTCCTTCTTTTTTTCTTTCTTTTTTCTTTCTTTCTTTCTTTCTTTATTTTAATTTCTTTCTTTCTTATTTCTTTCTTTCTTTCTTTCTTTTTCCTTTCTTTCTTTCTTTATTTCTTTTTAATTTCTTTCTTTCTTTTTTCTTTCTTTCTTTCTTTCTTTTTAATTTCTTTCTTTCTTTCTTTCTTTCTATCTTTCTTTCTTTCTTTCCCACGTTCTTTCTTTCTTTCTTTTTTCTTTCTCTTTTTCTTTCTTTCTTCCTTTCTTTCTTTTTTCTTCCTTTCTTTCTTTCCTACGTTCTTTCTTTCTTTATTTCTTCTTCTTTCTTTCTTTCTTTCTTTATAATTTCTTTCTTTCTTTCTTTCTTTCTTTTTAATTTCTTTCTTTCTTTCTTTCTTTTTTCTTTCTTTCTTTCTTTCTTTCTTTTTAATTTCTTTCTTTCTTTCTTTCTTTCTTTCCTACGTTCTTTCTTTCTTTCTATCTTTCTATCTTTCTTTCTTTCTTTCTTTCTTTCTAATTTCTTTCTTTCTTTC
>JAVLUU010000642.1:15000-20000 GCA_032206185.1 Columba guinea | reverse complement strand
TTCTTTCTTTCTTTTTTCTTTCTTTCTTTCTTTCTTTCCTACGTTCTTTCTTTCATTCTTTTTTCTTTCTTTCTTTCTTTCATTTTTCTTTCTTTCTTTCTTTCTTTCCTACGTTCTTTCTTTCATTCTTTTTTCTTTCTTTCTTTCTTTCCTTTTTCTTTCTTTCTTTCTTTCTTTCTTTTTTCTTTCTTTCTTTCTTTTTAATTTCTTTCTTTCTTTTTTCTTTCGTTCTTTCTTTCTTTTTTTCTCTCTTTCTTTCTTTCTTTCTTTTTTCTTTCTTTCTTTCTTTCTTTCTTTCTTTCTTTCTTTCTTTCTTTCTTTCTTTCTTTTTTCTTTCTTTCTTTCTTTCCTACGTTCTTTCTTTCTTTCTTTCTTCTTCTTTCTTTCTTTCTTTCTTTTTAATTTCTTTCTTTCTTTCTTTCTTTCTTTTTAATTTCTTTCTTTCCTACGTTCTTTCTTTCTTTCTTTCTTTCTTTTTTCTTTCTTTCTTTCTTTCTTTCTTTTTAATTTCTTTCTTTATTTTTTCTTTCTTTCTTTCTTTCATTTTAATTTCTTTCTTTATTTCTTCCTTTCTTTCTTTCTTTCTTTTTTCTTTCTTTCTTACTTTCTTTCTTTCTTTCTTTCTTTCTTTCTTTTTTCTTTCTTTCTTTCTTTCTTTCTTTCTTTCTTTTTAATTTCCTTCTTTCTTTCTTTCTTCTTTCTTTCTTTCTTTCCTTCTTTCTTTTTTTTTTCTTTCTTTCTTTTTTCTTTCTTTCTTTCTTTCTTTTTAATTTCTTTCTTTCTTTCTTTCTTTCTTTCTTTCCTACGTTCTTTGTTTCTTTCTTCTTTCTTTCTTTCTATCTTTCTTTCTTTTTAATTTCTTTCTTTCCTACGTTCTTTTTTCTTTCTTTCTTTCTTACGTTCTTTCTTTCTTTCTTTCTTTTTTCTTTCTTTCTTTCTTTTTTCTTTCTTTCTTTCTTTTTTCTTTCTTTCCTTCTTTCTTTCTTTCTTTCTTTCTTTCTTTCTTTCTTTATTTTTTTTTTCTTTCGTTCTTTCTTTTTTCTTTCTTTCTTTCTTTCTTTATTTTAATTTCTTTCTTTCTTTTTTCTTTCTTTCTTTCTTTCTTTTTTCTTTCTTTCTTTCTTTCTTTTTTCTTTCTTTCTTTCTTTCTTTTTTCTTTCTTTCCTACGTTCTTTCTTTCTTTCTTTCTTTCTTTTTTCTTTCTTTCTTTCTTTCCTTCTTTCTTTCTTTTTTCTTTCTTTCCTTTTTCTTTCTTTATTTCTTTCTTTCTTTATTTTTTCTTTCTTTCTTTCTTTCTTTTTTCTTTCTTTCTTTCTTTTTAATTTCTTTCTTTCTTTTTTCTTTCGTTCTTTCTTTCTTTTTTCTTTCTTTCTTTCTTTCTTTCTTTCTTTCTTTCTTTCTTTTTTCTTTCTTTCTTTTTTCTTTCTTTCTGCCTTTTTAATTTCTTTCTTTCTTTTTTCTTTCTTTCTTTCTTTCTTTCTTTCTTTATTTATTTCTTTTTAATTTCTTTCTTTCTTTTTTCTTTCTTTCTTTCTTTCTTTTTAATTTCTTTCTTTCTTTCTTTCTATCTTTCTTTCTTTCTTTCCCACGTTCTTTCTTTCTTTCTTTCTTCTTTCTTTTTTCTTTCTTTCTTCCTTTCTTTCTTTTTTCTTCCTTTCTTTCTTTCCTACGTTCTTTCTTTCTTTCTTTCTTTTTCTTTCTTTCTTTCTTTATTTTAATTTCTTTCTTTCTTTTTTCTTTCTTTCTTTCTTTCTTTTTTCTTTCTTTCTTTCTTTTTTCTTTCTTTCTTTTTTCTTTCTTTCTTTCTTTCTTTCTTTCTTTCTTTTTTCTTTCTTTCTTTCTTTCTTTCTTTCTTTCTTTTTAATTTCTTTCTTTCTTTCTTTCTTTTTTCTTTCTTTCTTTCTTTCTTTCTTTCTTTTTAATTTCTTTCTTTCTTTCTTTCTTTCTTTCCTACGTTCTTTCTTTCTTTGTTTTTTCTTTCTTTCTTTCTTTCTTTCCTACGTTCTTTCTTTCTTTCTTTCTTTCTTCTTTCTTTCTTTCTTTCCTTCTTTCTTTTTTTCTTTCTTTCTTTGTTTTTTCTTTCTTTCTTTCTTTCTTTCTTTCTTTTTAATTTCTTTCTTTCTTTCTTTCTTTCCTACGTTCTTTGTTTCCTTCTTGTTTCTTTCTTTCTTTCTTTCTTTCTTTCTTTCTTTTTTCTTTCTTACTTTCTTTTTAATTTCTTGCTTTCCTACGTTCTTTTTTTCTTTCTTTCTTTCTTACGTTCTTTCTTTCTTTCTTTCTTTTTTCTTTCTTTCTTTTTTCTTTCTTTCTGCCTTTTTAATTTCTTTCTTTCTTTTTTGTTTCTTTCTTTCTTTCTTTCTTTCTTTCTTTCTTTCTTTCTTTTTAATTTCTTTCTTTCTTTTTCTTTCTTTCCTACGTTCTTTCTTTCTTTCTTTTTTCTTTCTTTCTTTCTTTCTTTCTTTCTTTCTTTATTTTAATTTCTTTCTTTCTTCTTTCTTTCTTTCTTTCTTTCTTTTTTCTTTCTTTCTTTCTTTATTTCTTTTTAATTTCTTTCTTTCTTTTTTCTTTCTTTCTTTCTTTCTTTTTAATTTCTTTCTTTCTTTCTTTCTATCTTTCTTTCTTTCTTTTTAATTTCTTTCTTTCTTTCTTTCTTTCTATCTTTCTTTCTTTCTTTCCCACGTTCATTCTTTCTTTCTTCTTTCTTTTTTTCTTTCTTTCTTCCTTTCTTTCTTTTTTCTTCCTTTCTTTCTTTCCTACGTTCTTTCTTTCTTTATTTCTTCTTCTTTCTTTCTTTCTTTCTTTTTAATTTCTTTCTTTCTTTCTTTCTTTCTTTTTAATTTCTTTCTTTCCTACGTTCTTTCTTTCTTTCTTTCTTTTTCTTTCTTTCTATCTTTCTTTCTTTCTTTCTTTCTTTCTTTTTTCTTTCTTTCTTTCTTTATTTTAATTTCTTTCTTTCTTTTTTCTTTCTTTCTTTCTTTCTTTTTTCTTTCTTTCTTTCTTTTTTCTTTCTTTCCTTCTTTCTTTCTTTCTTTCTTTTTCTTTCTTTCTTTCTTTCTTTTTAATTTCTTTCTTTCTTTCTTTCTATCTTTCTTTCTTTCTTTCTTTCTTTCTTTCCTACGTTCTTTCTTTCTTTCTTTTTTCTTTCTTTCTTTCTTTCTTTCCTACGTTCTTTCTTTCATTCTTTTTTCTTTCTTTCTTTCTTTCCTTTTTCTTTCTTTCTTTCTTTCTTTCTTTTTTCTTTCTTTCTTTCTTTTTTCTTTCTTTCTTTCTTTTTAATTTCTTTCTTTCTTTTTTCTTTCGTTCTTTCTTTTTTTCTCTCTTTCTTTCTTTCTTTCTTTTTTCTTTCTTTCTTTCTTTCTTTCTTTCTTTCTTTCTTTCTTTCATTTTTCTTTCTTTCTTTCTTTCCTACGTTCTTTCTTTCTTTCTTTCTTCTTCTTTCTTTCTTTCTTTCTTTTTAATTTCTTTCTTTCTTTCTTTCTTTCTTTTTAATTTCTTTCTTTCCTACGTTCTTTCTTTCTTTCTTTCTTTCTTTTTTCTTTCTTTCTTTCTTTCTTTCTTTTTAATTTCTTTCTTTCTTTTTTCTTTCTTTCTTTCTTTCATTTTAATTTCTTTCTTTATTTCTTCCTTTCTTTCTTTCTTTCTTTTTTCTTTCTTTCTTACTTTCTTTCTTTCTTTCTTTCTTTCTTTCTTTCTTTCTTTTTTCTTTCTTTCTTTCTTTCTTTCTTTCTTTCTTTTTAATTTCTTTCTTTCTTTCTTTCTTCTTTCTTTCTTTCTTTCCTTCTTTCTTTTTTTTTTTCTTTCTTTCTTTTTTCTTTCTTTCTTTCTTTCTTTCTTTTTAATTTCTTTCTTTCTTTCTTTCTTTCTTTCTTTCCTACGTTCTTTGTTTCTTTCTTCTTTCTTTCTTTCTATCTTTCTTTCTTTTTAATTTCTTTCTTTCCTACGTTCTTTTTTCTTTCTTTCTTTCTTACGTTCTTTCTTTCTTTCTTTCTTTTTTCTTTCTTTCTTTCTTTTTTCTTTCTTTCTTACTTTTTTCTTTCTTTCCTTCTTTCTTTCTTTCTTTCTTTCTTTCTTTCTTTCTTTATTTTTTTTTCTTTCGTTCTTTCTTTTTTCTTTCTTTCTTTCTTTCTTTATTTTAATTTCTTTCTTTCTTTTTTCTTTCTTTCTTTCTTTCTTTTTTCTTTCTTTCTTTCTTTCTTTTTTCTTTCTTTCTTTCTTTCTTTTTTCTTTCTTTCCTACGTTCTTTCTTTCTTTCTTTCTTTCTTTTTTCTTTCTTTCTTTCTTTACTTCTTTCTTTCTTTTTTCTTTCTTTCCTTTTTCTTTCTTTATTTCTTTCTTTCTTTATTTTTTCTTTCTTTCTTTCTTTCTTTTTTCTTTCTTTCTTTCTTTTTAATTTCTTTCTTTCTTTTTTCTTTCGTTCTTTCTTTCTTTTTTCTTTCTTTCTTTCTTTCTTTCTTTCTTTCTTTCTTTCTTTTTTCTTTCTTTCTTTTTTCTTTCTTTCTGCCTTTTTAATTTCTTTCTTTCTTTTTTCTTTCTTTCTTTCTTTCTTTCTTTCTTTCTTTCTTTCTTTCTTTCTTTTTAATTTCTTTCTTTCTTTTTCTTTCTTTCCTACGTTCTTTCTTTCTTTCTTTTTTCTTTCTTTCTTTCTTTCTTTCTTTCTTTCTTTCTTTCTTTCTTTTTTCTTTCTTTCTTTCTTTTTTCTTTCTTTCTTTCTTTATTTTAATTTCTTTCTTTCTTATTTCTTTCTTTCTTTCTTTCTTTTTTCTTTCTTTCTTTATTTATTTCTTTTTAATTTCTTTCTTTCTTTTTTCTTTCTTTCTTTCTTTCTTTTTAATTTCTTTCTTTCTTTCTTTCTATCTTTCTTTCTTTCTTTCCCACGTTCTTTCTTTCTTTCTTTCTTCTATCTTTTTTCTTTCTTTCTTCCTTTCTTTCTTTTTTCTTCCTTTCTTTCTTTCCTAAGTTCTTTCTTTCTTTCTTTCTTTTTCTTTCTTTCTATCTTTCTT
>JAVLUU010000642.1:5000-7500 GCA_032206185.1 Columba guinea | reverse complement strand
TTTCTTTCTTTCTTTCTTTCCTACGTTCTTTCTTTCTTTGTTTTTTCTTTCTTTCTTTCTTTCTTTCCTACGTTCTTTCTTTCTTTCTTTCTTTCTTCTTTCTTTCTTTCTTTCCTTCTTTCTTTTTTTCTTTCTTTCTTTGTTTTTTCTTTCTTTCTTTCTTTCTTTCTTTCTTTTTAATTTCTTTCTTTCTTTCTTTCTTTCCTACGTTCTTTGTTTCCTTCTTGTTTCTTTCTTTCTTTCTTTCTTTCTTTCTTTCTTTTTTCTTTCTTACTTTCTTTTTAATTTCTTGCTTTCCTACGTTCTTTTTTTCTTTCTTTCTTTCTTACGTTCTTTCTTTCTTTCTTTCTTTTTTCTTTCTTTCTTTTTTCTTTCTTTCTGCCTTTTTAATTTCTTTCTTTTTTGTTTCTTTCTTTCTTTCTTTCTTTCTTTCTTTCTTTCTTTCTTTTTAATTTCTTTCTTTCTTTTTCTTTCTTTCCTACGTTCTTTCTTTCTTTCTTTTTTCTTTCTTTCTTTCTTTCTTTCTTTCTTTCTTTATTTTAATTTCTTTCTTTCTTCTTTCTTTCTTTCTTTCTTTCTTTTTTCTTTCTTTCTTTCTTTATTTCTTTTTAATTTCTTTCTTTCTTTTTTCTTTCTTTCTTTCTTTCTTTTTAATTTCTTTCTTTCTTTCTTTCTATCTTTCTTTCTTTCTTTTTAATTTCTTTCTTTCTTTCTTTCTTTCTATCTTTCTTTCTTTCTTTCCCACGTTCATTCTTTCTTTCTTCTTTCTTTTTTTCTTTCTTTCTTCCTTTCTTTCTTTTTTCTTCCTTTCTTTCTTTCCTACGTTCTTTCTTTCTTTATTTCTTCTTCTTTCTTTCTTTCTTTCTTTTTAATTTCTTTCTTTCTTTCTTTCTTTCTTTTTAATTTCTTTCTTTCCTACGTTCTTTCTTTCTTTCTTTCTTTTTCTTTCTTTCTATCTTTCTTTCTTTCTTTCTTTCTTTCTTTTTTCTTTCTTTCTTTCTTTATTTTAATTTCTTTCTTTCTTTTTTCTTTCTTTCTTTCTTTCTTTTTTCTTTCTTTCTTTCTTTTTTCTTTCTTTCCTTCTTTCTTTCTTTCTTTCTTTTTCTTTCTTTCTTTCTTTCTTTTTAATTTCTTTCTTTCTTTCTTTCTATCTTTCTTTCTTTCTTTCTTTCTTTCTTTCCTACGTTCTTTCTTTCTTTCTTTTTTCTTTCTTTCTTTCTTTCTTTCCTACGTTCTTTCTTTCATTCTTTTTTCTTTCTTTCTTTCTTTCCTTTTTCTTTCTTTCTTTCTTTCTTTCTTTTTTCTTTCTTTCTTTCTTTTTTCTTTCTTTCTTTCTTTTTAATTTCTTTCTTTCTTTTTTCTTTCGTTCTTTCTTTTTTTCTCTCTTTCTTTCTTTCTTTCTTTTTTCTTTCTTTCTTTCTTTCTTTCTTTCTTTCTTTCTTTCATTTTTCTTTCTTTCTTTCTTTCCTACGTTCTTTCTTTCTTTCTTTCTTCTTCTTTCTTTCTTTCTTTATTTTAATTTCTTTCTTTCTTTCTTTCTTTCTTTTTAATTTCTTTCTTTCCTACGTTCTTTCTTTCTTTCTTTCTTTCTTTTTTCTTTCTTTCTTTCTTTCTTTCTTTTTAATTTCTTTCTTTCTTTTTTCTTTCTTTCTTTCTTTCATTTTAATTTCTTTCTTTATTTCTTCCTTTCTTTCTTTCTTTCTTTTTTCTTTCTTTCTTACTTTCTTTCTTTCTTTCTTTCTTTCTTTCTTTCTTTCTTTTTTCTTTCTTTCTTTCTTTCTTTCTTTCTTTCTTTCTTTCTTTTTAATTTCTTTCTTTCTTTCTTTCTTCTTTCTTTCTTTCTTTCCTTCTTTCTTTTTTTTTTTCTTTCTTTCTTTTTTCTTTCTTTCTTTCTTTCTTTCTTTTTAATTTCTTTCTTTCTTTCTTTCTTTCTTTCTTTCCTACGTTCTTTGTTTCTTTCTTCTTTCTTTCTTTCTATCTTTCTTTCTTTTTAATTTCTTTCTTTCCTACGTTCTTTTTTCTTTCTTTCTTTCTTACGTTCTTTCTTTCTTTCTTTCTTTTTTCTTTCTTTCTTTCTTTTTTCTTTCTTTCTTACTTTTTTCTTTCTTTCCTTCTTTCTTTCTTTCTTTCTTTCTTTCTTTCTTTCTTTATTTTTTTTTCTTTCGTTCTTTCTTTTTTCTTTCTTTCTTTCTTTCTTTATTTTAATTTCTTTCTTTCTTTTTTCTTTCTTTCTTTCTTTCTTTTTTCTTTCTTTCTTTCTTTCTTTTTTCTTTCTTTCTTTCTTTCTTTTTTCTTTCTTTCCTACGTTCTTTCTTTCTTTCTTTCTTTCTTTTTTCTTTCTTTCTTTCTTTACTTCTTTCTTTCTTTTTTCTTTCTTTCCTTTTTCTTTCTTTATTTCTTTCTTTCTTTATTTTTTCTTTCTTTCTTTCTTTCTTTTTTCTTTCTTTCTTTCTTTTTAATTTCTTTCTTTCTTTTTTCTTTCGTTCTTTCTTTCTTTTTT
>JAVLUU010000641.1:127500-130000 GCA_032206185.1 Columba guinea | reverse complement strand
AAGAAAGAAAGAAAGAAAGAAAAAAGAAAGAAAGAAAGAAATTAAAAAGAAAGAAAGAAAGAAAGAAAAAAGAAAGAAAGAAAGAAATTAAAAAGAAAGAAAGAAAGACAGAAAGAAAGACAGAAAGAAAGAACGAAAAAAGAAAGAAAGAAAAAGAAAGAAAGGAAGAAAGAAAGAAAGAAAAAGAAAGAAAGAAAGGAAGAAAGAAAGAAAGACAAAAAGAAAGAAAGAAAGAAAAAGTATAGAAGGAAAGAAAAAAGAAAGAAAGAAGAAAAAAGTAAGAAAAGAGAAAGAAAGAAAGAAAAAAGAAAGAAAGACAGAAAGAGAGAAAGACAGAAAGAAAGAAAGAAAGAAAAAGAAAGAAAGAAAGAAAGAAAGAAAGAAGGAAAAAAGAAAGAAAGACAGAAAGACAGAAAGAAAGAAAGAAAAAGAAAGAAAGAAAGAAAGAAGGAAAAAAGAAAGAAAGAGAGAAAGAAAGAATGAAAGACAGAAAGAAAGAAAGAAAAAGACAGAAAGAAAGAAAGAAAGAAAGAAAAGAAAGGAAGAATGAAAAAAGAAAGAAAAATAAAGGAATAATACAGAAAGAAAGAAGAAAGAAAGAAGGAAAGAAAGACAG
Source organism: Columba guinea (assembly GCA_032206185.1). Lineage (NCBI taxonomy): Eukaryota > Metazoa > Chordata > Aves > Columbiformes > Columbidae > Columba > Columba guinea. Next base: position 129,384 of record JAVLUU010000641.1, on the reverse strand, counting down.
AAAGAAAGTCAGAAAGAAAGAAAAAAGTAAAAAAGAAGGAAATAAAAAAGAAAAAAGAAAGAAGGAAAAAAGAAAGAAAGAAGAAAGAAAGAAAGAGAAAGAAAGAAAGGAAAAGGAAAGAAAGACAGAAAGAAAGAAAAAAGAAAATAAGACTAGAAAGAAAGAAAGAAAGAGAGAAAAAAAGATAGAAATAAAGAAAGAAAAAAGAAAGAAAGAAAGAAAAAAGAAAGAAATAAGAACGAAAGAACAAAGAAAGAAAGACAGTAAGAAAGAGAGAAAGGAAGAAATAAAGAAGAACAAAAGAAAGAAATAAAAACTAAGAAAAAAGAAAGAAAGACAGAAAGAAAGACAGAAAGAAACAAAGAAAGAAAAAAGAAAAAGAAAAAAGAAAGAAAGAAAGAAAGAAAAAGAAGGAAGGAGAGAAAGAGAAAGAAAGAAAGAAAGAAGAAAGAAAGAAAAGAAAGAACAAAAGAAAGAGAAAAAACGAAGAAAGAAACACAGAAAGAAAGAAAAAAGAGTAAGAAAGAAAAAGAAAAGAAAGAAAGACAGAAAGATAGAAAAGAAAGAAAAGAAAGAAAGAAAGAAGAAAGAAAGAAAAAAGAATAAGAAGAAAGAAAGAAAGAAGAAAGAAAGAAAGAAAGAAAGAAAGAAAGAAAGAAAGAAAGACAGAAAGAAAGAAAAAATGAAAAGAATGAAAGAAAAATGAAGAAGAAAAGAAGAAAGAAAGAAAAAGAAAGAAAGAAAGAAAGAAAGAAAGAAAGACAGAAAGTGAAAAGAAAGAAAGAAGAAAGAAAGAAAGAAAGAAAGAAAGAAAGAAGAAAGTAAGAAAGAAGAAAGAAAGAAAGAAAAAGGAAAGAAAGAAAGAAAAAGAAAAAAGAAAGAAAGGAAGAAAGAATGAAGGAAAGAAAGAAAGAAAAAAGAAAGAAAGAAGAAAGAAAGGAAGAAAAAAGAAGGAATAAAAGAAAGAAAGAGAGAAAGAAAGAAAGAAAAAAGAAAAAGAAAGAAAAAGAAAGAAAGAAAGAAAGAAAAAGAAAGAAAGAATGAAAGAAAGAAAGAAAAGAAAGAAAGAAAAAAGAAAGAAAGAAAGAAAGAAAGAAAGAAAGACAGAAAGAAAGAAAGAAAGAAAGAAGAAAGAAAGAAAGAAAGAAAGAACGGAAGAAAGAATGAAGAAAGAAAGCAAGAAAGACAGAAGGAAAGAAAGAAAGAAAGGAAAAAAAAGAAAGAAAGAAAGAAAGACAGAAAGAAAAAAGAAAGAAAGAAGAGAGAAAGAAAGAAAGGAAGAAAGAAAGGAAGAAAGAAAGAAAGAAAGGAAAAAAGAAAGAAAGAATGAAGAAAGAAAGAAAGAAAAAAGAAAGAAAGAAAGACGAAGAAAAGAAAGAAAAAAGAAAGAAAGAAATAAAGACAGAAAGAGAAAGAAAGACAGAAAGAAAGAAAGAAAGGAAAAGAAAGAAAGAAAGACAGAAAGTAAAAAGAAAGAAAGAAGAAAGAAAGAAATAAAGAAAGAAGATGAAAGAAAGAAAAAAGAAAGAAAGAAAGAAAGAAAGAAAGAGAGAAAAAGAAAGAGAGAAAAAAGAAAGAAAAGAAAAAGAAATAAAAAGAAAGAAAGAAAGAAAGACAGAAATAAAGACAGAAAAACAAAGAGAGAAAAAAAGAAAGAAAAGAAAAAGAAATAAAAAGAAAGAAAGAAAGAAAGACAGAAATAAAGACAGAAAGAAAGAAAGAAAAAAGAAAGAAAGTAAGAAGAATGAAAGAAAAAAGAAAGAAAGAAAGAAAAAGAAAGAAAGAAAGACTGAAAGAAAGAAAGAAAAAGAAAGAAAGAAAGAAAGACAGAAAGAAAGACAGAAAGAAAGTAAAGAAAAAGAAATAAAAAGAAAGAAAGAAAGA
>JAVLUU010000641.1:110000-112500 GCA_032206185.1 Columba guinea | reverse complement strand
AAGAAAAAAAAAGGAAGAAAGTAAGAAAGAAAGAAAAAAGAAAGAAATATCAAAAAAATAGAAATTAAGACAGAAAGAAAGAAAGAAAGAAAAAGAAAAAGAAAGAAAAAGAAAGCAAGAAAGAAAGAAAAAAGAAAGAAAAAAGAAAGAAAGAAAAAAGAAAGAAAGAAAGAAAGGAAGAAAGAAAAAAAGAAAGGAAGAAATAAAGAAAGAAGAAAGAAAAAAGAAAGAAAGAAAGAAGAAAGAAAAAAAGAAAGAAAGAAAAAAGAAAGTAAGAAAAAAAAGAAAGACAGAAAGAAAGAAAAAAGAAAGAAAGAAAGAAAAAAGAAAGAAAGAAAGAAAAAAGAAAGAAAGAAAGAAAAAGAAAGACGAAAGAAAGAAAGAAAGGAAGAATAAAGATGAAAGAAAAAAAGAAAGGAAGGAAGAAAGAAAAAAGAAAGAAAGAAAGAAAAAAGAATGAAATAAGAAAGAGAGAAAGAAAGAAAAAGGAAGAAAGAAAGAAAGAAAGAAAAAAGAAAGAAGAAAGAAGAAAGAAAGAAAAAAGAAAGAAGAAAGAAAGAAAGAAAAAAGAAAGAAAGAATAAAGAAAGAAAGAAAGAAAAATAGAAAGGAGGAAAAAAGAAAGAATAAAGAAAGAAAGAAAGAAAAAAGAAAGAAGGAAGAAAGAAAGAAAGAAAGACTGAAATAAAGAAAGAAAGAAAGAAAAAAAAAGAAGAAAGAGAGAAAAGAAAGAAAAAAAGAAAGAAAGATAGAAAGAAAGACAGAAAGAAAGAAAGTAAAAAAAAGAAGGAAAGAAAGAAAGAAAGAAGGAAAGAAAGAAAAAAGAAAAAAGGAAGGAAAAATAGAAAGAAAGAAAGAAAGAAAGAATGAAAGAAAGAAAGAAAACAGAAAGAAAGAAGAAAGGAAGGAAAAGAAAGAAAGACAGAAAGAAAGAAAGAAAAAAGAAAGAAAGAAAGACAGCAAGAAAGAAAGAAAAAAGAAAAAGAAAGAAAGAAAAAAAGAAGAAAGATTGAAAAAAAAAGAAAGAAAAAAGAAAGAAAGAAAAAGAAAGAAAGAAAGAAAGAAAGAAGGAAAGTAAGAAAGAATGAAAGAAAAAAGAAAGAAAGAAAGAAAATGAAAGAAAGGAAGAAAAAAAGAAGGAAAAAGAGAAAGAAAGGGAAAGAAAGAAAGAAAGAAAAAGAAAAGAAGAAAGAAAGAAAGAAAGAAATAAAAAAGAAAGAAAAAAGAAAGGAAGAATGAATGAAAAAAGAAAAAAAGAAGAAAGAAAGAAAGAAAGAAAGAAAGAAAAAAGAAAGAAAGAAGAGAGAAAGAAAGGAAAAGAAAGAAAGAAAGACAGAAAGAAAGACAGAAAGAAAGAAAGAAAAAAGAGGAAGAAAGAAAGAAAGAAAGAAGGAAAGATAGACAAAAAAAACAAAGAAAGGAAGAAGAAAGAAAGAAAGAAAACAGAAAGAAAGACAGAAAGAAAGAAAGAAAAAAGAAAAAAAAAGAAAAAGAAAGAAAGAAGAAAGAAAGAAAAAAGAAAAAAGAAAGAAAGAAAGAAAAAAGAAAGAGGAAAGAAAGAAAGAAAGAAAGGAAGAATAAAGATGAAAGAAAAAAAGAAAGGAAGGAAGAAAGAAAAAAGAAAGAAAGAAAGAAAAAAGAATGAAATAAGAAAGAGAGAAAGAAAGAAAAAGAAAGAAAGAAAGAAAGAAATAAAGAAGGAAAGTAAGAAAGAATGAAAGAAAAAAAGAAAGAAAGAAAGAAAATGAAAGAAAGGAAGAAAAAAAGAAGGAAAAAGAGAAAGAAAGGAAAAGAAAGAAAGAAAAAGAAAAGAAGAAAGAAAGAAAGAAAGAAAAAAGAAAGAAAAAAGAAAGAAAAAAGAAAGAAAGAAAGAATGAAAAAAGAAAAAAAGAAGAAAGAAAGAAAGAAAGAAAAAAGAAAGAAAGAAGAAAGAAAGAAAGGAAAAGAAAGAAAGAAAGAAAGAAAGACAGAAAGAAAGAAGGAAAAAAAGAAATAAAGTAAAAGAAAGAAAGAAAGAAAGAAAAATAAAGAAAGAAAGGAATGAAAAGAAAGAAAGAAAGACAGAAAGAAAGACAGAAAGAAAGAAAGAAAAAAGAGGAAGAAAGAAAAAGAAAGAAAGAAAGAAAGAAAGAAGGAAAGATAGACAAAAAAACAAAGAAAGGAAGAAGAAAGAAAGAAAGAAAACAGAAAGAAAGACAGAAAGAAAGAAAGAAAGAAAAAAAAGAAAAAAAGAAAAAGAAAGAAAGGAAGAAAGAAGAAAGAAAGAAAAAAGAAAAAAGAAAGAAAGAAAGAAAAAAGAAAGAGGAAAGAAAGAAAGAAAGAAAGGAAGAATAAAGATGAAAGAAAAAAAGAAAGGAAGGAAGAAAGAAAAAAGAAAGAAAGAAAGACAGAAAGACAGAAAGAAAGAAAGAAAGAAAAAAGAAAAAAGAAAGAAAAAAGAAAGAAAGAAAGAATGAAAAAAGCAAGGAAGAAGAAAGAAAGAAAGAAAGAAAGAAAGAAAG
>JAVLUU010000641.1:100000-102500 GCA_032206185.1 Columba guinea | reverse complement strand
AGAAGAAAGAAAGAAAGAAAGAAAGGAATAAAGAATGAAAGAAAGAAAAAAAGAAAGAAAGAAAGAAAGAAAGAAGAAGGAATAAAACAAAGAAAGAAAGAAAGACAGAAAGAAAGAAAAACAGAAAGAAAGAAAGAAAGAAAGAAAGAAAAAGAAAGAAAGAAAAAAGAAAGAAAGAAAGAAAGAAAAAAGAAAGAAAGAAAGGAAGAAAGGCAAAAAGAAAGAATGAAAAAAGAGAAAGAAAAAAGACAGAAAGAAAGAAAGAAAAAAGAAAATGAAAGAAAAAGAAAGAAAGAAAGAAAGAAAAGAAAGAAAGAAAAAAGAAAGAAAGACAGAAAGAAAGACAGAAAGAAAGAAAGAAAAGAAAAAGAAAGAAAAAGAAAGAAAGAAAGAAAGAAAGACAGAAAGAAAGAAAGAAAGAAAGAAAGAAAGAAAGGAAGAAAGAAAGGAAGAAAGAAAGAAAGAATGAAAGAAAAAAGAAAGAATGAAGAAAGAAAGAAAGAAAGAAAGAAAGAAAGAAAGAAAGAAAGAAGAAAGAAAGAAAGAAAGAAAGAAAGAAAGAAAAAAGAAAGAAAGAAAGAAAGAAATTAAAAAGAAAGAAAGCAAGAAAGAAAGAAAGAAAAATAAAGAAAGAAAGAAAGGAAAAATAAAGAAAGAAAGAAAGAAAAAAGAAAGAAAAAGAAAGAAAGAAAAAAGAAAGAAAGAAAGAAAGAAAAAAGAAAGAAAGAAATTAAAGAGAAAGAAAGAAAGAAAAAAGAAAGAAAGAAAGAAAGAAAAAGAAGGAAGGAGAGAAAGAGAAAGAAAGAAAGAAAGAAGAAAGAAAGAAAAGAAAGAACAAAAGAAAGAGAAAAAACGAAGAAAGAAACACAGAAAGAAAGAAAAAAGAGTAAGAAAGAAAAAGAAAGAAGGAAAGAAATAAAGAAAGATAGAAAGAAAGAAAGACAGAAAGATAGAAAAGAAAGAAAAGAAAGAAAGAAAGAAGAAAGAAAGAAAAAAGAATAAGAAGAAAGAAAGAAAGAAGAAAGAAAGAAAGAAAGAAAGAAAGACAGAAAGAAAGAAAAAATGAAAAGAATGAAAGAAAAAGGAAGAAGAAAAGAAGAAAGAAAGAAAGAAAGAAAAAGAAAGAAAGAAAGATAGAAAAAAGAAAGAAAGAAAGAAAGAAGAAAGAAAGAAAGAAAGAGAGAAAGAAAAAAGAAAGAAAGAAAGACAGAAAGAAAGAAAGAAAAAAGAAAGGAAGAAAGAGAAAGAAAGACAGAAAGAAAGAAAAAAGAAAGGAAGAAAGAAAGAAAGAAAGAAAGAGAAAAAGAAAGAAACATAGAAAAACAGAAAGAAAGAAAGAAAGAAAGAGAAAAAGAAAGAAACATAGAAAAACAGAAAGAAAGAAAGAAAGAAAGAAAGAAAAAGAAAGAAAAAGAAAGAAAGAAAGAAAGAAAGAAAGAAACAAAAAAGAAAGAAGAAAGAAATAAAGAAAGAAAGAAAGAAAACGAAATAAAGAAAGAAAGACAGAAAGACAGAAAGAAAGAAAAAAAAAGGAAGAAAGTAAGAAAGAAAGAAAAAAGAAAGAAATATAAAAAAATAGAAATTAAGACAGAAAGAGAGAAAGAAAGAAAAAGAAAAAGAAAGAAAAAGAAAGCAAGAAAGAAAGAAAAAAGAAAGAAAAAAGAAAGAAAGAAAAAAAAGAAAGAAAGAAAGAAAAAAAGAAACACAGAAAGAAAGAAAGAAAGAAAGACAGAAAGGCAGAGAGAAAGAAAGAAAGAGAGGAAAAGAAAGAAAGAAAGAAAGAAAGAAAGAATGAAAGAAAGAAAGAAAGAAAAAAGAAAGAAAGAAGAAAGAAAGAAGAAAGAAAGAAAGAAAGAAGAAAGAAAGAAGAAAGAAAGAAGAAAGAAAGAAGAAATAAAGAAAGAAGAAAGAAAAAAGAAAGAAAGAAAAAAGAAAGAAAATAGAAAGAAAGAAAAAGGAAAGAAAGAAAAAAGAAAGAAAAAAGAAAGAAAGACTAGAAATAAATATACAGAAAGAGAGAAAAAAAGCAAGAAAAAAGAAAGAAAGACAGAAAGAAAGAAAGAAAAAAGAAAGACATAAAGAAAAAGAAAGAAGGAACGAAAGATGAAAGAAAGAAAGAAAAGAACAAAGAAAGAAAGGAAGAAAGAAAAAGTTAGAAGGAAAGAAAAAAGAAAAAAGAAAAAAGAAAGAAAGGAGAAAGAAAGAAAAAGAAAAAAAAGAAAGAAAGAAAGACAGAAACACAGAAAGAAAGAAAGAAAAAGAAAGAAAGAAAAAAGAAAGAAAGAATGAAAGACAGAAAGAAAGAAAAAAAAAGAAAAAGAAAGAAAAATAAATAAATAAGTAAAGAAAGAAAGAAAAAAAGGAGAGAAAGAAAGAAAGAAAAAGAAAGAAAGAAGAAAGAAAGAAAGAAAGAGAGAAATAAAGAGAGAAAGAAAGAAAGAAGAAAGAAAGAAATAAAGAAGAAAGAAAGAAATAAAGAAAGAAGAAAGAAAGAAAGAAA
>JAVLUU010000641.1:15000-17500 GCA_032206185.1 Columba guinea | reverse complement strand
CTTCTTTCTTTTTCTTTCTTTCTTTCTTTCTTGCTTTATTTCCCTTTCTTTATTTCTGTCTTTCTGTCTTTCTTTTTTTTTCTTCTATCTTTTGTTATTTTCCTTCCTTTCTTTCTTTCTTTCTTTCTTTCTTTCTTTCTTTCTTTTTCTTTCTTTTTCTTTCTTTCTTTGTTTCTGTCTTTCTTTCTTTTTTCTTTCTTACTTACTATTTCCTTCTTTTTTCCTTTCTTTCTCTCTTTCTTTCTTTCTTCTTTTTTTTTCTTTCTTTCTGTCTTTCTTTCTTTCTTTCTTTCTTTTCTTTCTTTTTCTTCTTTCTTTCTTTCTTTCTGTCTTTCTTTCTGTCTTTCTTTCTGTCTTTCTTTCTTTCTGTCTTTCTTTCTTTCTTTGTTTCTTTTTTTCTTTTTACTGTCTTTCTTTCTTTCTGTCTTTCTTTCTTCTTTCTTTCTTTTTCTTTCTTTCTTTATTTTTTTCTGTCTTTCTGTCTTTCTTTCTTTCTTTCTTTCTTTCTTTCTTTTTCCTTCTTTCTTTCTTTCTTTCTTTTCCTTTCTTTCTTTCTGTCTTACTGTCTTTCTTTCTTTCTTTCACTCTTTCTTTCTTTTTTCTTTCTTTCTTTCTTTCTGTCTTTCTTTCTTTCTTTCATTTTTCTTTATTTCTTTCTTTCTTTTTTCTTTTATTCTTTATTTCTTTCTATATGTCTTTCTTTCTTTCTTTTTTGTTTCTTTCTTTCTTTCTTTTTCATTTTTTTCTTTCTTTCTTTCTATCTGTATTTCTTTCTTTCTTTTTCTTTCGTTCTTTCTTCTTTCTTTCTTTATTCTTTCTTTCTTTCTTTCTTTCTTTCTTCCTTTCTTTCTCTCTTTCTGTCATTCTTTCTGTCTTTCTATCTTTCTTTTTTCTTTCATTCTTTCTTTCTTTCTTCCTTTTTTCTTTCTTCCTTTCTTTCTTTCTTTCTTTATTTCTTTCTTCTTTCTTTTTATTTCTTTCTTTCTTTCTGTCTTTCTTTCTTTTTTCTTTATTTCTTTTTTCTTTATTTCTTTCTTTCTTTCTGTATTTTTTCTTTCTTTTTTTATTCTTTTTCTTTCTTTCTCTCTGTCTTTCTATCTTCTTTCTTTCTGTCTTTTATTTTCTTTCTTTTTCTTTTTTCTTTCTTCCTTTCTTTCTTTATTTCTTTTTTCTTTCTTTCTTTCTTTCTTCTTTATTTCCTTCTTTCTTTCTTTCTTTCCCTTTCTTTCGTTCTTTCTGTCTTTCTTTCTTTCTTTTTTATTTCTTTCTGTCTTTCTTTCTTTCTTTCATTCTGTTTTTATTTCTTTCTTTCTTTTTTCTTTCTTTTTCTTTCTTTCTTTCTTCTTTCTTTCTTTCTTCTTTCTTTCTTTGTCATTTTTCTTTCTATTCTTTCTTTCTTTATTTCTTTCTTCTTTCTTTTTTTCTTTCTTTCTTTCTTCTTCCATTCTTTTTTGTTTCTTTCTTTCTTTCTTTCTTTCTTTTTACTTTCTTTCTTTATTTCTGTCTTTCTTTCTTAATTTCTTTCTTTTCTTTCTTTCTTTCTTTTCTTTCTTTCTTCTTTCTTTCTTTTTTCTTTCTTTCTTTCTTTCTTTCTTCTCTATTTCTTTCTTTTTCTTTTTTCTTTCTTTATTTCTGTCTTTCTTTCCTCCTTTTTTCTTCTTTCTTACATTCTTTCTCTCTTTCTTCTTTCTTTCTTTCTTTTTGCTTTCTTTTTTCTTTCTTGCTTTCTTTCTTTTTTCTTTCTTTCTTTCCTTTTTTCTTTTTATTTTTCTTTCTTTCTTCTTTCTTTCTTTTTTTTTCTTTCTTTCTTACTTTCTTTCTTCCTTTATTTCTTTCTTTCTTTTTTCTTTCTTTTTTGTTGCTTTCTTTCTTTTTTCTTTTTTCTTTGTTTCTTTCTTTCTGTTTTTCTGTCTCTCTTTCTTTGTTTCATTTTTCTTTCTTTCTTTCTTCTTTCTTTCTTTCTTTCTCTTTCTTTCTTTCTTTCTTCCTTTTTTTTTATTTCTTTTTTCTTTCTTTCTTTCTTTCTTTCATTCTTTCTTTCTTTCTTTCTTTTTCTTTCTTTCTTTCTTTCTCCTTTCTTTCTTTCTTTATTTATTTTTGTTTCTTTCTTTCTTTCTTTCTTTCTTCTCCTTTCTTTCTTTCTGTCTTTCTTTCTGTCTTTCTTTCTGTCTTTCTTTCTTTCTTTTTTCTTTCTTTCTTTCTTTATTTCTTTTTTCTTTCTTTCTTTTTCTTTCTTGCTTTCTGTCTTTCTTTCTTTCTTTTTTTTTCTTTCTTTTTCCTTTTCTTTCTTTCTTTCTGTCTTTATTTCTGTCTATCTTACTTTCTTTCTTTTTTTCTTTCTTTCTTTCTTTCTTCCTTTCTTTCTTCTTTCTTTCCTTCTGTCTTTCTTTCTTTCTTTTTTTCTTTCTCTTTCTCTCTTTCTTTCTTTCTTTATTTTTCTTTCCTTCTTTCTTTCTTCTTTCTTTCTCTCTTTCTTTCTTCGTTTATTTCTTCTTACTTT
>JAVLUU010000641.1:10000-12500 GCA_032206185.1 Columba guinea | reverse complement strand
TTTTTTCTTTCTTTCTTCTTTCTTTCTTACTTTTTTCTTTCTTTCTTTCTTTTTCTTTCTTTATTTCTTTCTTTCTTCTTTCTTTCTTCCTTTATTTCTTCTTACTTTCTTTCTTTCTTTCTTTATTTTTGTTCCTTTCTTTCTTCCTTTCTTTTATCTTTCTTTCTTTCTTGTTTCTTTCTTTCTTTTTCTTTCTTTCTTTCTTTCTGTCTTTCTTTCTTTTTGCTTTCTCTCTTTCTTTCTTCTCACTTTCTTTATTTATTTTTGTTTCTTTCTTTCTTTCTTTTATCTTTCTTTCTTTCTTGTTTCTTTCTTTCTTTCTGTCTTTCTTTTCTTCCTTTCTTTCTTTTTTCTTTCTTTATTCTTTCTTTATTTCTTCTTTGTTTCTTTTTTCTTTCTTTCTTTTTTCTGTCTTTCTCTCTTTTTCTTTCTTTCTTTCTTTCATTCCGTATTTTTTTCTGTCTTTCTTCTTTCTTTTTTCTTTATTTCTTTCTTTCTTTCTTCCTTTCTTTCTTTCTTTTTTCTTTCTTTCTTTCTTTCTTCCTTTCTTTCTTCTTTCTTCCTTTTTTCATTTTTTCTTTCCTTCTTTCTTTCTTCTATCTTTCTTTTTTCTTTCTTTCTTTCTTTCTTTCTTTCTTTCTTTCTTTCTTTCGTCTTTCTTTTTTCTTTATTTCTTTATTTCTTTCTTCCTTTCTTTCTTTCTATACTTCTTTCTTTCTTTCTTTCTTTCTTTCTTTTCCTTTCTTTCTTTCTGTCTTTCTGTCTTTCTTTCTGTCTTTCTTTCTTTCTTTTTTTCTTTGTTTCTTTCTTTCTTCTTTCTTTTTCTTTCTTTCTTTCTTTCTTTCTTTCTTTCTTCATTCTTTTTTCTTTATTTCTTTCTTTGTTTCTTCCTTTCTTTCTTTCTTTCTTGCTTTATTTTTCTTTCTTTCTTTCTGTCTTTCTGTCTTTCTTTCTTTTTTCTTCTATCTTTCGTTCTTTTCCTTTCTTTCTTTCTTCCTTTCTTTCTTTCTTTTTTTCTTTTTCTTTCTTTTTCTTTCTTTCATTCTTTCTGTCTTTTTTTCTTTTTCTTTCTTTTTCTTTCTTTCTTTCTTTCTGTCTTTCTTTCTTTTTTACTTCTTTCTTCTTTCTTCTATTTTTCTTTTTTTCATTCTTTCTTTCTTTCTTTCGGTCTTTCTTTCTTTTGTCTTTCTTTCTTTCTTTTCCTTTCTTTCTTCCTTTCTTTCTTTCTTTCTTTCTTTCTTTTTCTTTCTTTCTTTCTTTCTGTCTTTCTTTCTTTCTTTCTTTCTTTCTTTTTTCTTTCTTACTTACTATTTTCTTCTTTTTTTCTTTCTTTCTCTCTTTCTTTCTTCTTTTTTTTTCTTTCTTTCCGTCTTTCTTTCTTTCTTTCTTTGCTTTCATTTTCTTCTTTCTTTCTTTCTTTCTGTCTTTCTTTCTGTCTTTCTTTCTATCTATCTTTCTTTCTTTCTGTCTTTCTTTCTGTCTTTATTTCTTTCTTTTCCCTTTCTTTCTTTCTTTCTTCTTTCTTTCTTTTTTTCTTTCTGTCTTTCTTTGTTTCTTTCTTTCTTTTTTCTTTCTTTTTTCTTTCTTTCTTTCTTTCTTTCTTTCTTTCTTTTTTCTTTCTTTCTTTTTCTTTCTTTCTTTCTTCTTTCTTTCTTTCTTTCTTCTTTCTTTGTTTTTTCTTTTTTCTTTCTTTCTTCTTTCTTTCTTTCTTCTTTCTTTCTTTTTCTTTTTTCTTTCTTTCTTTTCTTTCTTTCTTTCTTTCCTTCTTTCTTTCTTTTTCTTTCTTTATTTCTTTCTTTTTTTCTTTCTTTATTTCTTTCTTTTTTCTTTCTTTCTTTCTTACTTCCTTTCTGTCTTTCTTTCTGTCTTTATTTCTTTCTTTCTTCTTTCTTTCTTTCTTTTTCTATCTTTTTTTCTTTCTTTCTTCTTTCTTTCTTGCTTTATTTCTTCTTACTTTCTTTCTTTATTTATTTTTGTTTCTTTCTTTCTTTCTTTCTTTTATCTTTCTTTCTTTCTTGTTTCTTTCTTTATTTTTCTTTCTTTCTTTTTGTCTTTCTTTCTTCTTTCTTTCTTTTTCTTTCTTTCTTTATTTTTTTCTGTCTTTCTGTCTTTCTTTCTTTCTTTCTTTCTTTTTCCTTCTTTCTTTCTTTCTTTTCCTTTCTTTCTTTCTGTCTTACTGTCTTTCTTTCTTTCTTTCAGTCTTTCTTTCTTTCTTTTTTCTTTCTTTCTTTCTTTCTGTCTTTCTTTCTTTCTTTCATTTTTCTTTCATTCTTTCTTTCTTCTTTCTTTCTTTTTTTCCTTCTTTCATTCTTTCTTTCTTTCTTTTTTCTTTCTTTCTTTTTTCTTTCTTTCTTTCTTTCTTTCCTTTTTCTTTCTTTCTTTCTTTTTTCTTTCTTTCTTTTTTTTTCTTTCTTTCTTTCTTTCCTGCTTTCTTCTTTCTTTCTTTCTTTATTTTTCTTTCTTTCTTTCTTTCTTTTATCTTTCTTTCTTTCTTCTTTCT
>JAVLUU010000640.1:147500-150000 GCA_032206185.1 Columba guinea | reverse complement strand
AAGAAAGAAAAAAGAAAGAAAGAAAGAAAAAAGAAAGAAAGAAAGAAAGAAAGAACGTAAGAAAGAAAGAAAAAGAAAGAAAGAAAGAAAGAACGTAGGAAAGAAAGAAATTAAAAAGAAAGAAAGAAAGAAAGAAAGAAAGAAATTAAAAAGAAAGAAAGAAAGAAAGAAGAAGAAATAAAGAAAGAAAGAACGTATTAAAGAAAGAAGGGAAGAAAAAAGAAAGAAAGAAAGAAAGAAAGAAAAAAAGAAAGAAGAAAGAAAGAAAGAAAGAACGTGGGAAAGAAAGAAAGAAAGAAAGATAGAAAGAAAGAAAGAAAGAAATTAAAAAGAAAGAAAGAAAGAAAAAAGAAAGAAAAAAGAAAGAAAGAAAGAAAAAAGAAAGAAAGAAAGAAAGAAAGAACGTAAGAAAGAAAGAAAGAAAAAGAAAGAAAGAAAGAAAGAAAGAACGTAGTAAAGAAAGATATTAAAAAGAAAGAAAGAAAGAAAGAAAGAAATTAAAAAGAAAGAAAGAAAGAAAGAAGAAGAAATAAAGAAAGAAAGAACGTAGGAAAGAAAGAAGGGAAGAAAAAAGAAATAAAGAAAGAAAGAAAGAAAAAAAGAAAGAAGAAAGAAAGAAAGAAAGAACATGGGAAAGAAAGAAAGAAAGAAAGAAAGAAAGAAAGAAAGAAAGAAAGAAAGAAAGAAAGAAATTAAAAAGAAAGAAAGAAAGAAAAAAGGAAGAAAGAAATTAAAAAGAAATAAAGAAAGAAAGAAAAAAGAAAGAAAGAAAGAAAGAAAAAAGAAAGAAAGAAATTAAAATAAAGAAAGAAAGAAAGAAAGAAAAAAGAAAGAAAGAAAGAAAGAAAGAAAGAAAGAAAGAAAGAAAGAAAGAAAGAAAGAAAGAAAAAAGAAAGAAAGAAAGAAAGAAAGAAAGAACGTGGGAAAGAAAGAAAGAAAGAAAGAAAGAAAGAAAGAAAGAAAGAAAGAAAGAAAGAAAGAAATTAAAAAGAAAGAAAGAAAGAAAGAAAGAAAGAAAGAAAGAAAGAAAGAAAAAAGAAAGAAAGAAAGAACGTAGGAAAGAAAGAACGAAAGAAAGAAATTAGAAAGAAAGAAAGAAAAAAGAAAGAAAGAAAGAAAGAAAGAAAAAAAGAAAGAAAGAAAGAAATTAAAAAGAAAGAAAAAAGAAAGAAAGAAAGAAAGAAAGAAAGAAAGAAAGAAAGAAAGAAAGAAAGAAAGAAAGAAATTAAAAAGAAAGAAAGAAAGAAAAAAGAAGAAAGAAAGAACGTAGGAAAGAAAGAAAGAAAGAAAGAAAGAAAGAAATTAAAAAGAAAGAAAGAAAGAAAGAAAACAGAAAGAAAGAAAGAAAGAAAGAAAGAAAGAAAAAAGAAAGAAAGAACGTAGGAAAGAAAGAGAGAAAGAAAGAAAGAAAGAAAAAAGAAAGAAAGAAAGAAAGAAAGAAAGAAAGAAAGAAAGAAAAAAGAAAGAAAGAAAGAAAGAAGAAAGAAAGAAAGAACGTAGGAAAGAAAGAAAGATAGAAAGGAAGAAAGAAAGAAAGAAAATAAAAGAAAGAAAAAAGAAAGAAAGAAAGAAAGAAAGAAAATAAAAGAAAGAAAAAAGAAAGAAAGAAAATAAAAGAAAGAAAGAACGTAGGAAAGAAAGAAAGAAAGTAAGAAATTAAAAAGAAAGAAAGAAAGAAAGAAAGAAAGAAAGAAAGAAAGAAAGACAGAAAAAAAAAAGAAAGAAAAAAGAAAGAAAGAATGAAAGAAAGAAAGAGAGAAAGAAAGAAAGAAAGAAAAAGAAAGAAAGAAAGAAAGAAAGAACGTAGGAAATAAAGAAATTAAAAAGAAAGAAAGAAAGAAAGAAAGAAATTAAAAAGAAAGAAAGAAAGAATGAAGAAGAAATAAAGAAAGAAAGAACGTAGGAAAGAAAGAAGGGAAGAAAAAAGAAGGAAAGAAAGAAAGAAAGAAAGAAAAAAAGAAAGAAGAAAGAAAGAAAGAAAGAACGTGGGAAAGAAAGAAAGAAAGAAAGAAAGATAGAAAGAAAGAAAGAAAGAAATTAAAAAGAAAGAAAGAAAGAAAAAAGAAAGAAAGAAAGAAAGAAAAAAGAAAGAAAGAAATTAAAATAAAGAAAGAAAGAAAGAAAAAAGAAAGAAAGAAAGAAAGAAAAAAGAAAGAAAGAAAGAAAGAAAGAAAGAAAGAAAGAAAGAAAGAAAAAAGAAAGAAAGAAAGAAAGAACGTAGGAAAGAAAGAAAGAAAGAAAGAAATTAAAAAGAAAGAAAGAAAGAACGTAGGAAAGAAAGAAAGAAAGAAAGAAAGAAAGAAAGAAAGAAAGAAAGAAAGAAAAAAGAAATAAAGAAATTAAAAAGAAAGAAAGAAAGAAAAAAGAAAGAAAGAAAGATCGTAAGAAAGAAAGAAAGAACGTAAGAAAGAAAGAAAGAAAAAAGAACGTAGGAAAGAAAGAAATTAAAAAGAAAGAAAAAAGAAAGAAAGAAGAAAGAAACAAAGAACATAGGAAAGAA
>JAVLUU010000640.1:127500-135000 GCA_032206185.1 Columba guinea | reverse complement strand
AGAAAGAAAGAAAGAAAGAAAATAAAAGAAAGAAAAAAGAAAGAAAGAAAGAAAGAAAGAAAGAAAATAAAAGAAAGAAAGAACGTAGGAAAGAAAGAAAGAAAGTAAGAAATTAAAAAGAAAGAAAGAAAGAAAGAAAGAAAGAAAAAAGAAAGAAAAAAGAAAGAAAGAAAGAAAAAAGAAAGAAAGAAAGAAAGAACGTAAGAAAGAAAGAAAAAGAAAGAAAGAAAGAAAGAAAGAACGTAGGAAAGAAAGAAATTAAAAAGAAAGAAAGAAAGAAAGAAAGAAAGAAATAAAAAAGAAAGAAAGAAAGAAAGAAGAAGAAATAAAGAAAGAAAGAACGTAGGAAAGAAAGAAGGGAAGAAAAAAGAAATAAAGAAAGAAAGAAAGAAAAAAAGAAAGAAGAAAGAAAGAAAGAAAGAACATGGGAAAGAAAGAAAGAAAGAAAGAAAGAAGGAAAGAAATAAAGAACGTAGGAAAGAAAGAAAGAAAAAAGAAAGAAAGAAAGAAAGAAAGAAAGAAGAAAGAAAGAACGTAGGAAAGAAAGAAGGAAAGAAAGAAAGAAAGAAAGAAAGAAAGAAAGAAAGAAAGAAAAAAGAAAGAAAGAACGTAGGAAAGAAAGAAAGAAAGAAAGAAAGAAAGAACGTAGGAAAGAAAGAAAGAAAAAAGAAAGAAAGAAAGAAAGAAAGAAAGAAGAAAGAAAGAACGTAGGAAAGAAAGAAGGAAAGAAAGAAAGATAGAAAGAAAGAAAGAAAGAAAGAAAATAAAAGAAAGAAAAAAGAAAGAAAGAAAGAAAGAAAGAAAATAAAAGAAAGAAAAAAGAAAGAAAGAAAGAAAGAAAGAAAATAAAAGAAAGAAAGAAAGAAAGTAAGAAATTAAAAAGAAAGAAAGAAAGAAAGAAAGAAAGAAAGAAAGAAAGAAAGAAAGAAAGAAAAAAGAAAGAAAAAAGAAAGAAAGAAAGAAAAAAGAAAGAAAGAAAGAAAGAACGTAAGAAAGAAAGAAAGAAAAAGAAAGAAAGAAAGAAAGAAAGAACGTAGGAAAGAAAGAAATTAAAAAGAAAGAAAGAAAGAAAGAAATTAAAAAGAAAGAAAGAAAGAAAGAAGAAGAAATAAAGAAAGAAAGAACGTAGGAAAGAAAGAAGGGAAGAAAAAAATAAAGAAAGAAAGAAAGAAAAAAAGAAAGAAGAAAGAAAGAAAGAAAGAACGTGGGAAAGAAAGAAAGAAAGAAAGAAAGATAGAAAGAAAGAAAGAAAGAAAGAAAGAAATTAAAAAGAAAGAAAGAAAGAAAAAAGAAAGAATGAAATTAAAAAGAAATAAAGAAAGAAAGAAAGAAAAAAGAAAGAAAGAAAGAAAGAAAAAAGAAAGAAAGAAATTAAAATAAAGAAAGAAAGAAAGAAAGAAGAAAGAAAGAAAGAAAGAAAGAAAAAAGAAAGAAAGAAAGAAAGAAAGAAAGAAAGAAAGAAAGAAAGAAAGAAAGAAAGAAAAAAGAAAGAAAGAAAGAAAGAAACAAAAAAGAAAGAAAGAAAGAAGAAAGAAAGAAAGAAAGAACGTAGGAAAGAAAGAAAGAAAGAAAGAAAGATAGAAAGAAAGAAAGAAAGAAAGAAAGAAAATAAAAGAAAGAAAAAAGAAAGAAAGAAAGAAAGAAAATAAAAGAAAGAAAAAAGAAAGAAAGAAAGAAAGAAAGAAAGAAAATAAAAGAAAGAAAGAACGTAGGAAAGAAAGAAAGAAAGTAAGAAATTAAAAAGAAAGAAAGAAAGAAAGAAAGAAAGAAAGAAAAAAGAAAGAAAAAAGAAAGAAAGAAAGAAAAAAGAAAGAAAGAAAGAAAGAAAGAACGTAAGAAAGAAAGAAAAAGAAAGAAAGAAAGAAAGAACGTAGGAAAGAAAGAAATTAAAAAGAAAGAAAGAAAGAAAGAAAGAAAGAAATTAAAAAGAAAGAAAGAAAGAAAGAAGAAGAAATAAAGAAAGAAAGAACGTATTAAAGAAAGAAGGGAAGAAAAAAGAAAGAAAGAAAGAAAGAAAGAAAAAAAGAAAGAAGAAAGAAAGAAAGAAAGAACGTGGGAAAGAAAGAAAGAAAGAAAGATAGAAAGAAAGAAAGAAAGAAATTAAAAAGAAAGAAAGAAAGAAAAAAGAAAGAAAAAAGAAAGAAAGAAAGAAAAAAGAAAGAAAGAAAGAAAGAAAGAACGTAAGAAAGAAAGAAAGAAAAAGAAAGAAAGAAAGAAAGAAAGAACGTAGTAAAGAAAGATATTAAAAAGAAAGAAAGAAAGAAAGAAAGAAATTAAAAAGAAAGAAAGAAAGAAAGAAGAAGAAATAAAGAAAGAAAGAACGTAGGAAAGAAAGAAGGGAAGAAAAAAGAAATAAAGAAAGAAAGAAAGAAAAAAAGAAAGAAGAAAGAAAGAAAGAAAGAACATGGGAAAGAAAGAAAGAAAGAAAGAAAGAAAGAAAGAAAGAAAGAAAGAAATTAAAAAGAAAGAAAGAAAGAAAAAAGGAAGAAAGAAATTAAAAAGAAATAAAGAAAGAAAGAAAAAAGAAAGAAAGAAAGAAAGAAAAAAGAAAGAAAGAAATTAAAATAAAGAAAGAAAGAAAGAAAGAAAAAAGAAAGAAAGAAAGAAAGAAAGAAAGAAAGAAAGAAAGAAAGAAAGAAAGAAAGAAAGAAAGAAAAAGAAAAAAGAAAGAAAGAAAGAAAGAAAGAAAGAACGTGGGAAAGAAAGAAAGAAAGAAAGAAAGAAAGAAAGAAAGAAAGAAAGAAAGAAAGAAATTAAAAAGAAAGAAAGAAAGAAAGAAAATGAAAGAAAGAAAGAAAGAAAGAAAGAAAGAAAGAAAGAAAGAAAAAAGAAAGAAAGAAAGAACGTAGGAAAGAAAGAACGAAAGAAGAAATTAGAAAGAAAGAAAGAAAAAAGAAAGAAAGAAAGAAAGAAAGAAAAAAAAGAAAGAAAGAAAGAAATTAAAAAGAAAGAAAAAAGAAAGAAAGAAAGAAAGAAAGAAAGAAAGAAAGAAAGAAAGAAAGAAAGAAAGAAAGAAAGAAAGAAATTAAAAAGAAAGAAAGAACAGAAAAAAGAAGAAAGAAAGAACGTAGGAAAGAAAGAAAGAAAGAAAGAAAGAAAGAAATTAAAAAGAAAGAAAGAAAGAAAGAAAACAGAAAGAAAGAAAGAAAGAAAGAAAGAAAGAAAAAAGAAAGAAAAAGAACGTAGGAAAGAAAGAGAGAAAGAAAGAAAGAAAGAAAAAAGAAAGAAAGAAAGAAAGAAAGAAAGAAAGAAAGAAAAAAGAAAGAAAGAAAGAAAGAAGAAAGAAAGAAAGAACGTAGGAAAGAAAGAAAGATAGAAAGAAAGAAAGAAAGAAAGAAAATAAAAGAAAGAAAAAAGAAAGAAAGAAAGAAAGAAAGAAAATAAAAGAAAGAAAAAAGAAAGAAAGAAAATAAAAGAAAGAAAGAACGTAGGAAAGAAAGAAAGAAAGTAAGAAATTAAAAAGAAAGAAAGAAAGAAAGAAGAAAGAAAGAAAGAAAGAAAGAAAGACAGAAAAAAAAAAGAAAGAAAAAAGAAAGAAAGAATGAAAGAAAGAAAGAAAGAAAGAAAGAAAGAAAGAAAAAGAAAGAAAGAAAGAAAGAAAGAACGTAGGAAATAAAGAAATTAAAAAGAAAGAAAGAAAGAAAGAAAGAAATTAAAAAGAAAGAAAGAAAGAATGAAGAAGAAATAAAGAAAGAAAGAACGTAGGAAAGAAAGAAGGGAAGAAAAAAGAAGGAAAGAAAGAAAGAAAGAAAGAAAAAAAGAAAGAAGAAAGAAAGAAAGAAAGAACGTGGGAAAGAAAGAAAGAAAGAAAGAAAGATAGAAAGAAAGAAAGAAAGAAATTAAAAAGAAAGAAAGAAAGAAAAAAGAAAGAAAGAAAGAAAGAAAAAAGAAAGAAAAGAAATAAAATAAAGAAAGAAAGAAAGAAAAAAGAAAGAAAGAAAGAAAGAAAAAAGAAAGAAAGAAAGAAAGAAAGAAAGAAAGAAAGAAAGAAAGAAAAAAGAAAGAAAGAAAGAAAGAACGTAGGAAAGAAAGAAAGAAAGAAAGAAATTAAAAAGAAAGAAAGAAAGAACGTAGGAAAGAAAGAAAGAAAGAAAGAAAGAAAGAAAGAAAGAAAGAAAGAAAGAAAGAAAAAAGAAATAAAGAAATTAAAAAGAAAGAAAGAAAGAAAAAAGAAAGAAAGAAAGATCGTAAGAAAGAAAGAAAGAACGTAAGAAAGAAAGAAAGAAAAAAGAACGTAGGAAAGAAAGAAATTAAAAAGAAAGAAAAAAGAAGAAAGAAGAAAGAAACAAAGAACATAGGAAAGAAAGAAAGAAAGAAAGAAAGAAATTAAAAAGAAAGAAAGAAAGAAAGAAAGAAAGAAAAAAGAAAGAAAGAAAGAAAAAAAGAAAGAAGGAAAGAAAGAAAGAAAGAAGAAAGAAAGAAAGAAAGAACGTAGGAAAGAAGGAAAGAAAGAAAAAAGAAAGAAAGAAAGAAAGAAAGAAAGAAAGAAAGAAAGAAAAAGAAAGAAGAAAGAAAGAAAGAAAGAACGTGGGAAAGAAAGAAAGAAAGAAAGAAAGAAAGAAAGAAAGAAAGAAATTAAAAAGAAAGAAAGAAAGAAAGAAAATGAAAGAAAGAAAGAAAGAAAGAAAGAAAGAAAGAAAGAAAGAAAGAAAGAAAGAAAGAAAAAAGAAAGAAAGAAAAAGAAAGAAATTAAAATAAAGAAAGAAAGAAAGAAAGAAAAAAGAAAGAAAGAAAGAACGTAGGAAAGAAAGAAAGAAAGAAAGAAAAAAGAAAGAAAGAAAGAAAGAAAAAAGAAAGAAAGAAAGAAAGAAAGAAAGAAAGAAAGAAAAAAGAAAGAAAGAAAGAACGTAGGAAAGAAAGAAAGAAAGAAAGAAAGAAAGAAAAAAGAAAGAAAGAAAGAACGTAGGAAAGAAAGAAAGAAAGAAATTAAAAAGAAAGAAAGAAAGAAAGAAAGAAAGAAAGAAGAAAGAAAGAAAGAAAGAAAAAAGAAAGAAAGAAAGAAAGAAAGAAAGAAAGAAAGAAAGAAAGAAAATAAAGAAAGAACGTAGGAAAGAAAGAAAGAAAGAAAGAAAAAAGAAAGAAAGAAAGAAAGAAAGAAAGAAGAAAGAAAGAAAGAAAGAAAGAAAAAAAGAAAGAAAGAAAGAAAGAAAGAAAGAAAGAAAGAAAGAAAAAAGAAAGAAAGAACGTAGGAAAGAATGAAAGAAAGAAAAAAGAAAGAAAGAAAGAAAGTAAGAAAGAAAGAAAGAAAGAAATAAATAAATTAAAAAGAAAGAAAGAAAAAAAAAGAAGAAAGAAGGAAAGAAAGAAAGAACGTAGGAAAGAAAGAAAGAAAAAAGAAAGAAAGAAAGAAAGAAAGAAAGAAGAAAGAAAGAACGTAGGAAAGAAAGAAGAAAGAAAGAAAGAAAGAAAGAAAGAAAGTAAGAAATTAAAAAGAAAGAAAGAAAAAAGAAAGAAAGAACGTAGGAAAGAAAGAAAGAAAGAAAGAAAGAAATTAAAAAAGAAAGAAAGAAAGAAGAAAACAGAAAGAAAGAAAGAAAGAAAAAAGAAGGAAAGAACGTAGGAAAGAAAGAGAGAAAGAAAGAAAGAAAGAAAAAAGAAAGAAAGAAAGAAACAAAAAAGAAAGAAAGAAAGAAAGAAGAAAGAAAGAAAGAAAGAACGTAGGAAAGAAAGAAAGAAAGAAAGAAAGATAGAAAGAAAGAAAGAAAGAAAGAAAGAAAATAAAAGAAAGAAAAAAGAAAGAAAGAAAGAAAGAAAGAAAATAAAAGAAAGAAAAAAGAAAGAAAGAAAGAAAGAAAGAAAATAAAAGAAAGAAGAACGTAGGAAAGAAAGAAAGAAAGTAAGAAATTAAAAAAGAAAGAAAGAAAGAAAGAAAGAAAGAAAGAAAGAAAGAAGAAAAAAGAAAGAAAAAAGAAAGAAAGAAAGAAAAAAGAAAGAAAGAAAGAAAGAACGTAAGAAAGAAAGAAAGAAAAAGAAAGAAAGAAAGAAAGAAAGAACGTAGGAAAGAAAGAAATTAAAAAGAAAGAAAGAAAGAAAGAAAGAAATTAAAAAGAAAGAAAGAAAGAAAGAAGAAGAAATAAAGAAAGAAAGACCGTAGGAAAGAAAGAAGGGAAGAAAAAAGAAATAAAGAAAGAAAGAAAGAAAAAAAGAAAGAAGAAAGAAAGAAAGAAAGAACGTGGGAAAGAAAGAAAGAAAGAAAGAAAGATAGAAAGAAAGAAAGAAAGAAAGAAAGAAAGAAATTAAAAAGAAAGAAAGAAAGAAAAAAGAAAGAATGAAATTAAAAAGAAATAAAGAAAGAAAGAAAGAAAAAAAGAAAGAAAGAAAGAAAAAAAAGAAAGAAAGAAAGAAGAAAGAAAGAAAGAAAGAAAGAAAGAAAGAAATTAAAAAGAGAGAAAGAAAAAAAAAAGAAAGAAGGAAAGAAAGAAAGAACGTAGGAAAGAAAGAAAGAAAAAAGAAAAAAAGAAAGAAAGAAAGAAAGAAGAAAGAAAGAACGTAGGAAAGAGAGTAAGAAAGAAAGAAAGAAAGAAAGAAAAGAAAGAAAGAAAAAGAAAGAAAGAACGTAGGAAAGAAAGAAAGAAAGAAAGAAAGAAATTAAAAAGAAAGAAAGAAAGAAAACAGAAAGAAAGAAAGAAAGAAAGAAAGAAAGAAAGAAAAAAGAAAGAAAGAAAGAAAGAAACAAAAAAGGAAAGAAAGAAAGAAAGAGGAAAGAAAGAAAGAAAGAATGTAGGAAAGAAAGAAAGAAAGAAAGAAAGATAGAAAGAAAGAAAGAAAGAAAGAAAGAAAGAAAGAAAGAAAATAAAAGAAAGAAAAAAAGAAAGAAAGAAAGAAAGAAAATAAAAGAAAGAAAAAAGAAAGAAAGAAAGAAAGAAAGAAAGAAAATAAAAGAAAGAAAGAACGTAGGAAAGAAAGAAAGAAAGTAAGAAATTAAAAAAGAAAGAAAGAAAGAAAGAAGAAAGAAAGAAAGAAAGAAAGAAAGAAAGAAAGAAAAAAAGAAAGAAAAAAGAAAGAAAGAAAGAAAGAAGAAGAAATAAAGAAAGAAAGAACGTAGGAAAGAAAGAAGGGAAGAAAAAAGAAAGAAAGAAAGAAAGAAAGAAAAAAAGAAAGAAGAAAGAAAGAAAGAAAGAACGTGGGAAAGAAAGAAAGAAAGAAAGAAAGAAAGAAAGAAAGAAAGAAATTAAAAAGAAAAGAAAGAAAGAAAAAAGAAAGAAAAAAGAAAGAAAGAAAGAAAAAAGAAAGAAAGAAAGAAAGAAAGAACGTAAGAAAGAAAGAAAGAAAAAGAAAGAAAGAAAGAAAGAACGTAGGAAAGAAAGAAAATAAAAAGAAAGAAAGAAAGAAGAAGAAATAAAGAAAGAAAGAACGTAGGAAAGAAAGAAGGGAAGAAAAAAGAAATAAAGAAAGATAGAAAGAAAAAAAGAAAGAAGAAAGAAAGAAAGAAAGAACGTGGGAAAGAAAGAAAGAAAGAAAGAAAGATAGAAAGAAAGAAAGAAAGAAAGAAAGAAAGAA
>JAVLUU010000640.1:115000-117500 GCA_032206185.1 Columba guinea | reverse complement strand
GAAAGAAAGAAATTAAAAAGAAAGAACGAAAGAAAGAAAAAAGAAAGAAAGAAAGAACGTAGGAAAGAAAGAAAGAAAGAAAGAAAGAAAGAACGTAGGAAAGAAAGAAAGAAAAAAGAAAGAAAGAAAGAAAGAAAGAAAGAAGAAAGAAAGAACGTAGGAAAGAAAGAAGGAAAGAAAGAAAGAAAAAAGAAAGAAAGAAAGAAAGAAAGAAAGAAAGAAAGAAAGAAAAAAGAAAGAAAGAAAGAACGTAGGAAAGAAAGAAAGAAAGAAAAAAGAAAGAAAGAAAGAAAGAAAGAAAGAAAGAAAGAAAGAAAGAAAGAAAGAAAGAAAGAAAATAAAAAGAAAGAAAGAAAAAAAAAGAAGAAGGAAAGAAAGAAAGAACGTAGGAAAGAAAGAAAGAAGAAAGAAAGAAAGAAAGAAAGAAAGAAAGAAAGAAGAAAGAAAGAACGTAGGAAAGAAAGAAGGAAAGAAAGAAAGAAAGAACGTAGGAAAGAAAGAAAGAAAGAAAGAAAGAAAGATAGAAAGAAAGAAAGAAAGAAAGAAAGAAAATAAAAGAAAGAAAAAAGAAAGAAAGAAAGAAAGAAAATAAAAGAAAGAAGAAAGAAAGAAAGAAAGAAAGAAAATAAAAGAAAGAAAGAACGTAGGAAAGAAAGAAAGAAAGTAAGAAATTAAAAAGAAAGAAAGAAAGAAAGAAAGAAAGAAAGAAAGAAAGAAAGAAAGAAAAAAGAAAGAAAAAAGAAAGAAAGAAAAAAGAAAGAAAGAAAGAAAGAACGTAAGAAAGAAAGAAAAAGAAAGAAAGAAAGAAAGAAAGAACGTAGGAAAGAAAGAAATTAAAAAGAAAGAAAGAAAGAAAGAAAGAAAGAAATTAAAATAAAGAAAGAAAGAAAGAAGAAGAAATAAAGAAAGAAAGAACGTAGGAAAGAAAGAAGGGAAGAAAAAAGAAAGAAAGAAAGAAAGAAAGAATAAAAGAAAGAAGAAAGAAAGAAAGAAAGAACGTGGGAAAGAAAGAAAGAAAGAAAGATAGAAAGAAAGAAAGAAAGAAATTAAAAAGAAAGAAAGAAAGAAAAAAGAAAGAAAAAAGAAAGAAAGAAAGAAAAAAGAAAGAAAGAAAGAAAGAAAGAACGTAAGAAAGAAAGAAAGAAAAAGAAAGAAAGAAAGAAAGAAAGAACGTAGGAAAGAAAGAAATTAAAAAGAAAGAAAGAAAGAAAGAAAGAAATTAAAAAGAAAGAAAGAAAGAAAGAAGAAGAAATAAAGAAAGAAAGAACGTAGGAAAGAAAGAAGGGAAGAAAAAAGAAATAAAGAAAGAAAGAAAGAAAAAATAAAGAAGAAAGAAAGAAAGAAAGAACGTGGGAAAGAAAGAAAGAAAGAAAGAAAGATAGAAAGAAAGAAAGAAAGAAAGAAATTAAAAAGAAAGAAAAAGAAAAAAGAAAGAATGAAATTAAAAAGAAATAAAAAAAGAAAGAAAGAAAAAAGAAAGAAAGAAAGAAAGAAAAAAGAAAGAAAGAAATTAAAATAAAGAAAGAAAGAAAGAAAGAAAGAAAAAAGAAAGAAAGAAAGAAAAAAGAAAGAAAGAAAGAAAGAAAGAAAGAAAGAAAGAAAGAAAGAAATTAAAAAGAAAGAAAGAAAAAAAAAGAAGAAAGAAGGAAAGAAAGAAAGAACGTAGGAAAGAAAGAAAGAAAAAAGAAAGAAAGAAAGAAAGAAAGAAGAAAGAAAGAACGTAGGAAAGAAAGAAAAAGAAAGAAAGAAAGAAAGAAAAAAGAAAGAAAGAACGTAGGAAAGAAAGAAAGAAAGAAAGAAAGAAATTAAAAAGAATGAAAGAAAGAAAGAAAACAGAAAGAAAGAAAGAAAGAAAGAAAGAAAGAAAGAAAAAAGAAAGAAAGAAAGAAAGAAACAAAAAAGAAAGAAAGAAAGAAAGAAGAAAGAAAGAAAGAACGTAGGAAAGAAAGAAAGAAAGAAAGAAAGATAGAAAGAAAGAAAGAAAGAAAGAAAGAAAATAAAAGAAAGAAAAAAGAAAGAAAGAAAGAAAGAAAATAAAAGAAAGAAAAAAGAAAGAAAGAAAGAAAGAAAGAAAGAAAATAAAAGAAAGAAAGAACGTAGGAAAGAAAGAAAGAAAGTAAGAAATTAAAAAGAAAGAAAGAAAGAAAGAAAGAAAGAAAGAAAAAAGAAAGAAAAAAGAAAGAAAGAAAGAAAAAAGAAAGAAAGAAAGAAAGAAAGAACGTAAGAAAGAAAGAAAAAGAAAGAAAGAAAGAAAGAAAGAACGTAGGAAAGAAAGAAATTAA
Source organism: Columba guinea (assembly GCA_032206185.1). Taxonomy (NCBI): domain Eukaryota; kingdom Metazoa; phylum Chordata; class Aves; order Columbiformes; family Columbidae; genus Columba; species Columba guinea. Next base: position 115,218 of record JAVLUU010000640.1, on the reverse strand, counting down.
AAAGAAAGAAAGAAATTAAAAAGAAAGAAAGAAAGAAAGAAAGAAAGAAGAAGAAATAAAGAAAGAAAGAACGTAGGAAAGAAAGAAGGGAAGAAAAAAGAAAGAAAGAAAGAAAGAAAGAAAAAAAGAAAGAAAGAAAGAAAGAAAGATAGAAAGAAAGAAAGAAAGAAAGAAATTAAAAAGAAAGAAAGAAAGAAAAAAGAAAGAAAAAAGAAAGA
>JAVLUU010000640.1:55000-60000 GCA_032206185.1 Columba guinea | reverse complement strand
GAAAAAAAAATAGAAAGAAAGAAAGAAAGAAAGAAAAAAGAAAGGAAGAAAGAAAGAAAGAAAGGAAGAACGTAGGAAAGAAAGAGAGAAAGAACGTAGGAAAGAAAGAAAGAAAGAAAGAAAGAAAGAAAGAAAGAAAGAAATTAAAAAGAAAGAAAGAAAGAAAATGAAAGAAATAAAGAAATTAAAAAGTGTCGGGGATTGGCTCAAGGAGCACGGACATGAGTCCACCAAGCAACTGTACGAGCAGAGCCCATTTTAGTTGACATAAGTAGGCCTTAGTTAGCTTGTCTATTAGGCCGTGGGAAAGGGGGGAACGGAAAAGTACTAACTAAGGCAGGGTCAGGATATCCTTGAAGAGATAAGAGTCAGAAGAATGCGGGATGCGCGTAGCTAGCTAAACCCAAGTAGGTGGAGTAAGTAAATGTAACCTTTTAGTGCTTAGCCTATTAGATAGAGACAAGTATGCATAATTATGGTATTTGGTATAAATGCACGCTATCTCGGGCAATAAAGTTGAAGTATGCTTTATCACTCATATTGAGTTGGCTGCATTTCTTCCTCCGTCCGCTCGGGTCTGGAACTCTGATGGATTTCTCTCTGCAATTGGCGCCCGAACCGGCGATCCGAAGCGGCGGATAGAAGCAAAAGGCACCGGGAGAGCAGCGACCGGCGGGCAAGAGCGACCGAACACCTTGCTGCGGTGTGTCGTCTCCGAAGCCTGAACCGACTGAAGTTCGCCAGTGCTGGGCTACAGGAAACAAGAGCTGCAAGAGGTCTCTTAATTTAGCAAGAGGTACCGTACTATAATGATGAATAACGGGGAAATAGATTAAAAATGATGAATAACAGAGAGATAGATAACAGAGAAACGGATTAAAAGTGATAGATAATAGAGAAACGGATTAAAAGTGATAGATAATAGAGAAACGGATTAAAAGTGATAGATAACAGAGAAACGGGTTAAAAGTGATAAATAACAGAGAAACGGATTAAAAGTGATGAATAACGGAGAAACGGGTTAAAATGATGAATAACAGAGAAATGGATTTAGAAGTAGCCCTAGATTTATTACAAAGCTTTTTAGAAAAGCGAGGTGTTGATCATAGGTACGTTAAACAGCTAGCTGGTCTAGTAACATTGGGAAAAACTAAAGGCTGTTTTCAGGATCCTGATTTATTGTTTGATGAAGGAGAGTGGAGGAAATTGGGGGATGTGTTGTGGGATATGGTTATAGACGAGGATAAAACAGCTAAGAAACTGATGAAACCGTGGAGGGAAGTAATTAATAATATTAAGCGTCATAAAGTGGAAAAGAATTTAGCCGCGGTAGCTTCACAGAAACTCGGCAAAATGGAGCCTTCCGCTCCGCCGATGGAAACGGGCATATCTGCGTTATCAGCGAAGAACCTTAAAAGACTATTAACTTGGTGCAGAGGCAATAGGTATCCTGCTGACCTGTCAGGAGTTTTTCAAATAGAGACTTGGAAAAAGATGGGAACTGTGTTGTGGAAGGCAATTAGTCACCGTGAAAAATATATTCTCGGCCTTGTAACCATCTGGAAACTGATAAATACTACAGTGAAGCAATTAAAACCTGAAAAGACTGTTACGAGCATTAGTGACTCAAAACTTGAACTTTGGGACAGTATAGAGCAGAAATTATGGGATAAAGTCAGCAACGGAGATACAGAAACTAAATCATTAGTAACTACATGGAAGCTTGAACGGTCTGCTGCTGCCGGAATTTTTGCAGCGTTGCAGCCTGATAAGTATCCTGAAAGTTGCGGTGAAGTTCACCCGGTTTGTGTCTGTGATACCCTCCCTATTCCATCCCCTGCTGTGCTTTCAGCATCCCCGATGGTTCAGCAGTCCGGGGCGGGGGGAAGGAACAATGCCAAACGGTTAGCCTCCTGTACCATCATCTAACCCTGGTGAGAACAGCAAGTCCAGAGGATTGGTGTCAGACAACTTACTCAAAGAACCTGTGAAAGCTGAGAATGCTAAAGTCGTAAACACGTGTACTATCAGTCCTTTTACCAATTTTACCAATCTGCTTTTCCTGCATTTAAACCCTCTAACTTCCACAAGAGAACAGAAGAAGTCACTGAAAATAGAACTGGACAACAGAACTGTGTGACAGATTAGATCAGCTAACAGCAAGTGAATCTGACAGTCGGCAATGTGGTCATGATAATCGTGACGGGAAAGGGGGTGCTCCTGGGGACTCAGGGTATAAAACTTAGAAGTTAAGGAAGCACTGGTGTTGAAATTAGCAGTAGAGAATGCTAATGTTTGCTATCAACATGTTATTTGCGAGTTTTACAGTGGATATTATGTGCTGCTGTTTATTGCCTCTCTGAAAGTCAAGCAGCTTGTCAGGAATGTGAGTTAATTGTTTCACTGGTTGTTGTTAGAATTGTTTCTTTGTGGTATAAGTGCGCCGTAAAACTTTCTCTCCACTTTTCCCACTCACGCTGCAAGCAGCCCTGTGCTTTTCCATGGGGTCAGAAATTACTGTTTTCAGTTGTGTTCATAAAAAAAAAATCGGTATTGGGAGGTGTTTCAAAACATAGGGAAGCACTTGGAAATATGAGGAAAGTAGATCTTGTAAAATATTGTAATTAATGGTGGCTGCTGTATAAGTTAAATGATTGGGAAAAGTGTCCGGGGAATAGAATCTTGAAGTATAACACCTTGTTGCAATTAATGTTGTTTTTAGGGCGAGAAGAGTAAGACAAAATAAATCCCTACAAGAGATCATTAAATCATTTCAGACAGCTGAGAGAGAGTTAACTGATAACACGCAGGTCATAGTAAACTTGCCAAAGTCTGCACAATGTTTTCCTTATTAGCCTGTTTTCTTTGTGGGTATCTGTTTAAGCATGTTGCAATTTTGGTAGGTCTTTGTTATATGGTACAGTAAGTTCACAGACTGTTAAATCATGAGAATCAGTTGACTCAAAAGGTGCGTTTTGTGATAGTACAGAAGATCATGAGTAATTTAGTTCCTTACTGCATGAATGTGATGTTAAGAATTTTATGTGTAGTAGCTGTTACATTTTTGTCTAGCGTACTAGCTTTATTCCAATATCCAGACTTGTGCAACTCTGTGACAGGCTGTCTCTCATCTCAGTGCACTAAATTTGGCCTTTTTGTATGCACATCAAGTAAAGAATCCTGGTTTTAGAATAACAGTTGTAGCACACCAGATGAGACACTTAAAAAAAAAAAAAAAAAAAAAAAAAAAAAAAATTAAAAATTAAAAGGCCTTGCCCAGTCCAGCTTGCTGCAGGGGGGGGGCGGATGCCAAATGGGCCTCCAGCGCGCACTGACCCATTTTGTCAGGGAGACCCAGAGGTACCTCCACCTGGCTGAGCAGTAAGCGGTTCAAAGGTGCAATGCAAAAACTTGAGATATTGTCTTAAATTGGTGTAAGTGTGATCCATCTGCTTATTTGAACTTGGTATATGGTTTTCGTATCTGAGCTCAGTATTTTAGTTTGCATATTCATATTCGGTACTGAAAGAATCTTGTTTGGGGAGATAATTACAAAATGGGAACCGGTTCCACTGCTAAAATTCCACCTTGCTCCCCCTTAGGATGCATCCTTACACATTAAAGTAATCGCTTATATTGTTAGAAAAGCATTTAAATTGTTAAAATACTATGATAGATGTGAACTTGGGGTATTGTATGAAGTTATGAAGTTGTATTTAAAGGTTGCTGGAATGTGAACTGATTTGGATCTAGGAAAATAGAATAATGGATTTATGTTTATTATACTGGTTTATACTGTTTTTTGACATCTCTAAATTGTAAAAGGTAAATGGAGCTAAGGAATGTAACTATTGCTGAGCTACTTGAAATTGCATATAAAGTGTATTATGGCTGAAATGAAATGGGAAAACAAAAGACCAAAATATCCCAGGCCTGTGTGCAGCTCATAGTAACTGAGAAGTTTCCCAGAGCCTCCTACTTCGTACCAGCCAGTATGCCAGCTGCGTGACCTTGGTTGTATCTACACTGCAAAGAAAGAAAAAACAACTGGAAAAACCTGGCTGCCCGCTTTTAAAGCAGTGAAAGGGGGGTTCTCTCTCCCCCCCACTGCAGCGATGTAATACTGAATGGAGCAGTCCGAGGGTGAAGTTTAAAGGCATCCTGAGCAGACCCATTGTTCTAATGAAACTGGACAACTAAACCAAAAATTTGTTGATAGACTTATCCTATGGTAATTAGTTGTACGAGACTTCTTAGTAAATTCACTATGCTAGTTTTTGAGGACATGGGAGACAACGAAAGAAAGGCCGTTTTTGAGACAAACGGAATGCCAGATTTGGAACAAAGTTTTAATACATGAATTCTTGTATTTGCCCAAAAGTCCTATACCTCTCTTGGGTCAGGATTTGTTAAGTAAATTGTAAGCTCAAATAATGTTTTCTGAGAATTCTGTTTAGTTGCATGTCCTACAAGAAGCTGCTTGGATGGTGCAGATCTGTTTGTGCAAGTGAGAAATCTTCAAGGAACTTTTGAATGCTGGATTTCCACTAGTATTAACAGCCAATGTTTTTGATAAAGCAAATACTACACTGAGAAATCTGAAACAGGACTTCGATCCGGTAAGGGAAAACAATATCCAATAAATATGACAGCCAAAATGGAGTTAGAAGCTTTGAGGGATGAATTTATGACAACTTTACAGGCTGACTGCATTTGATTGGACTTGCAGATTTGTCTATGAAACAACCTGTGGCTATTGTGGGACAGTATGATGAGAATGCTAACAGACTAATATACCAATTGTCACTCTGATCAAGAAAATGCAGGGAATGAATTTAAGTCTTAATAGGCCATGATCCTTTTGTCATATATGTGAAATTTAATTCTGATTTTTTTTAATTTTTTATTTTATTTATAATCTATGTCTCTGTCAATTGCACTAGCTGGTTTTCTTAACAGCACAGCTTTTGGTATGCATAAATGTAAAATGTAAATTGCTG
>JAVLUU010000640.1:20000-30000 GCA_032206185.1 Columba guinea | reverse complement strand
AAAGAAAGAAGGAAAGAAAGAAAGAAAGAAAGAAAGAAAGAAAGAAAGAAAAAAGAGAGAAAGAAACTAAAAAGAAAGAAAGAAAGAAAGAATAAAGAAAGAAAAAAGAAAAAGAAAGAAAGAAAGAAAGAAAGAAAGACATTAAAAAGAAAGAAAGAAAGAAAAAAGAAAGAAAGAAAGAAAGAAAGAAAGAAAGAAAGAAAGAATGTAGGAAAAAAGAAAGAAAGAAAAAAAGAAAGAAAGAAATTAAAAAGAAAGAAAGAAAAAAGAAAGAAAGAAAGAAAGAAAGAAAGAAAAAAGAAAGAAATAGAACATAGGAAAGAAAGGAAGAAAGAAAGAAAGAAAGAAACAAAGATAGAAAGAAAGAAAGAAAGAAAAAAGAACGAAAGAAATTAAAAAGAAATAAAGAAAGAAAGAAACAAAAAAGAAGAAAGAAAGAAAGAAAAATAAATAAAGAAAGAAACAAAGAAAGAAAAAAGAAAGAAAGAGAGAAAGAAAGAAAAAATAAATAAAGAAAGAAAGAAAGAAAGAAAAAAGAAAGAAAGAACGTAAGAAAGAAAGAAGAAAGAAAGAAAAAAAGAAAGAAATAAAGAACGTAGGAAAGAAAGAAAGAAAGAAAGAAAGACATTAAAAAGAAAGAAAGAAAGAAAGAAAAAAGAAAGAAAGAAAGAAAGAAAGAAAGAAAGAAAGAAAAAAGAAAGAAAAAATAAAGAAAGAACGTAAAAAAGAAAAAAGAAAGAAAGAAGAAAGAAAGAAAAAAGAAAGAAAGAAAGAAAGTAGGAAAGAAAGAAAGAAAGAAAAAAAAAGAAAGAAAGAAAGAAAGAAAGAAATTAAAAAGAAAGAAAGAAAGAAAGAAAAAAGAAAGAAGGAAAGAAAGAAAAAAGAAAGAAAGAAAGAAAGAAAGAAAAAAGAAAGAAAGAAAGAAAGAAAGAAGAAAGAAAGAAAGAAAGAAAGAAAAAAGAAAGAAAGAAAGAAAGAAAGAACGTAGGAAAGAAAGAAAGAAAGAAGAAAGAAAGAAAAAAAGAAAGAAAGAAAGAACGTAGGAAAGAAAGAAAGAAAGAAATTAAAAAGAAAGAGAGAAAGAAAGGAAGAAAAAAGAAAGAAAGAAAGAAAGAAAGAAAGAAAGAAAGAAAGAAAGTAAAAAGAAAGAAAGAAAAAAAAAGAAAGAAAGAAATTAAAAAGAAAGAAAGAAAGAATAAAGAAAGAAAGAAAAAAAGAAAAAAGAAAGAAAGAAAGAAAGAAAGACATTAAAAAGAAAGAAAGAAAGAAAAAAGAAAGAAAGAAAGAAAGAAAGAAAGAAAGAAAGAAGGAAAAAAGAAAGAAAGAACGTAAAAAAGAAAGAAAGAAAGAAGAAGGAAAGAAAAAAGAAAGAAAGAACATAGGAAAGAAAGAAAGAAAAAAGAATGAAAGAAAGATAGAAAGAAAGAAAGAAAGAAGGAAAAAAGAAAGAAAGAAAGAAAAAAGAATGAAAGAAATTAAAAAGAAAGAAAGAAAAAAGAAAGAAAGAAAGAAAGAAAGAAAGAAAGAAAGAAAGAAAAAAGAAAGAAAGAAAGAAAGAAAGAAAGAAAGAAAGAAAGAAAGAAAAAAAGAAAGAAAAAAGAAAGAAAAAAGAAAGAAAGAACGTAAAAAAGAAAAAAGAAAGAAAGAAGAAAGAAAGAAAAAAGAAAGAAAGAAAGAAAGTAGGAAAGAAAGAAAGAAAGAAAAAAAAAAGAAAGAAAGAAAGAAAGAAAGAAATTAAAAAGAAAGAAAGAAAGAAAGAAAAAAGAAAGAAGGAAAGAAAGAAAAAAGAAAGAAAGAAAGAAAGAAAGAAATAAGAAAGAAATAAAGAAAGAAAGAAAAAAGAAAGAAAGAAAGAAAGAAAAAAGAAAGAAAGAAAGAAAGAAAGAACGTAGGAAAGAAAGAAAGAAAGAAGAAAGAAAGAAAAAAAGAAAGAAAGAAAGAACGTAGGAAAGAAAGAAAGAAAGAAATTAAAAAGAAAGAGAGAAAGAAAGGAAGAAAAAAGAAAGAAAGAAAGAAAGAAAGAAAGAAAGAAAGAAAGAAAGAAAGAAAGTAAAAAGAAAGAAAGAAAAAAAAAGAAAGAAAGAAATTAAAAAGAAAGAAAGAGAGAAAGAATAAAGAAAGAAAGAAAAAAAGAAAAAAGAAAGAAAGAAAGAAAGAAAGAAAGACATTAAAAAGACAGAAAGAAAGAAAAAAGAAAGAAAGAAAGAAAGAAAGAAAGAAGGAAAAAAGAAAGAAAGAACGTAAAAAAGAAAGAAAGAAAGAAAGAAGAAAGAAAGAAAAAAGAAAGAAAGAAAGAAAGAAAGAAAGACATTAAAAAAGAAAGAAAGAAAGAAAGAAAAAAGAAAGAAAGAAAGAAAGAAAGAGAGAAAGAAAGAAAAAAAAAAGAAAGAACGTAAAAAAGAAAGAAAGAAAGAAAGAAGAAGGAAAGAAAAAAGAAAGAAAGAACATAGGAAAGAAAGAAAGAAAAAAGAATGAAAGAAAGATAGAAAGAAAGAAAGAAAGAAGGAAAAAAGAAAGAAAGAAAGAAAAAAGAATGAAAGAAATTAAAAAGAAAGAAAGAAAAAAGAAAGAAAGAAAGAAAGAAAGAAAGAAAGAAAGAAAGAAAGAAAGAAAGAAAGAAAAAAGAAATAGAACGTAGGAAAGAAAGGAAGAAAGAAAGAAAGAAATAAACAAAGATAGAAAGAAAGAAAGAAAGAAAGAAAAAAGAAAGAAAGAAATTAAAAAGAAAGAAAGAAAAAGAAAGAAAGAAAGAAAAAAGAAAGAAAGAAAGAAAGAAAAATAAAGAAAGAAAGAAAGAAAGAAAAAAGAAAGAAAGAAAAAAGAAAGAAAGAAAGAAAGAAAGAAAGAAAGAAAGAAAGAAAGAAAGAAAGAAAAAAGAAAGAAAAAAAGAAAGAAAGAACGTAAAAAAGAAAAAAGAAAGAAAGAAGAAAGAAAGAAAAAAAGAAAGAAAGAAAGAAAGTAGGAAAGAAAGAAAGAAAGAAGAAAGAAAGAAAAAAAGAAAGAAAGAACGTAGGAAAGAAAGAAAGAAAGAAAGAAAGAAATTAAAAAGAAAGAGAGAAAGAAAGAAAGAAAAAAGAAAGAAAGAAAGAAAGAAAGAAAGAAAGAAAGAAAGAAAGAAAAGAAAGAAAGAAAAAAAAAGAAAGAAAGAAAGAACGTAGGAAAGAAAGAAAGAAAAAAGAAAGAAAGAAATTAAAAAGAAAGAAAGAAAGAAAGTAGGAAAGAAAGAAAGAAAGAAAAAAAAAAGAAAGAAAGAAAGAAAGAAAGAAATTAAAAAGAAAGAAAGAAAGAAAGAAAAAAGAAAGAAGGAAAGAAAGAAAAAAGAAAGAAAGAAAGAAAGAAAGAAAAAAGAAAGAAATAAAGAAAGAAAGAAAAAAGAAAGAAAGAAAGAAAGAAAAAAGAAAGAAAGAAAGAAAGAACGTAGGAAAGAAAGAAAGAAAGAAGAAAGAAAGAAAAAAAGAAAGAAAGAAAGAACGTAGGAAAGAAAGAAAGAAAGAAATTAAAAAGAAAGAGAGAAAGAAAGGAAGAAAAAAGAAAGAAAGAAAGAAAGAAAGAAAGAAAGAAAGAAAGAAAGTAAAAAGAAAGAAAGAAAAAAAAAGAAAGAAAGAAATTAAAAAGAAAGAAAGAAAGAATAAAGAAAGAAAGAAAAAAGAAAAAAGAAAGAAAGAAAGAAAGAAAGACATTAAAAAGAAAGAAAGAAAGAAAAAAGAAAGAAAGAAAGAAAGAAAGAAAGAAAGAAAGAAAGAAAGAAAGAAAGAAAGAAGGAAAAAAGAAAGAAAGAACGTAAAAAAGAAAGAAAGAAAGAAAGAAGAAGGAAAGAAAAAAGAAAGAAAGAACATAGGAAAGAAAGAAAGAAAAAAGAATGAAAGAAAGATAGAAAGAAAGAAAGAAAGAAGGAAAAAAGAAAGAAAGAAAGAAAAAAGAAAGAAAGAAAGAAAGAAAGAAAGAAAGAAAGAAAGAAAGAAGAAAGAAAGAAAGAACGTAAAAAAGAAAAAAAGAAAGAAAGAAGAAGGAAAGGAAAAAGAAAGAAAGAAAGAACATAGGAAAGAAAGAAAGAAAGAAAAAAGAATGAAAGAAAGAAAGAAAGAAAGAAAGAATGTAGGAAAAAAGAAAGAAAGAAAGAAAAAAAGAAAGAAAGAAAGAAAAAAAGAAAGAAAGAAATTAAAAAGAAAGAGAGAAAAAAGAAAGAAAGAAAGAAAGAAAGAAAGAAAAAAGAAAGAAATAGAACATAGGAAAGAAAGGAAGAAAGAAAGAAAGAAACAAAGATAGAAAGAAAGAAAGAAAGAAAAAAGAACGAAAGAAATTAAAAAGAAATAAAGAAAGAAAGAAACAAAAAAGAAGAAAGAAAGAAAGAAAAATAAATAAAGAAAGAAAGAAAGAAAAAAGAAAGAAAGAGAGAAAGAAAGAAAAAATAAATAAAGAAAGAAAGAAAGAAAGAAAAAAGAAAGAAAGAACGTAAGAAAGAAAGAAGAAAGAAAGAAAAAAAGAAAGAAATAAAGAACGTAGGAAAGAAAGAAAGAAAGAAAGAAAGACATTAAAAAGAAAGAAAGAAAGAAAGAAAAAAGAAAGAAAGAAAGAAAGAAAGAAAGAAAAAAGAAAGAAAAAAGAAAGAAAGAACGTAAAAAAGAAAAAAGAAAGAAAGAAGAAAGAAAGAAAAAAGAAAGAAAGAAAGAAAGTAGGAAAGAAAGAAAGAAAGAAAAAAAAAGAAAGAAAGAAAGAAAGAAAGAAATTAAAAAGAAAGAAAGAAAGAAAGAAAAAAGAAAGAAGGAAAGAAAGAAAAAAGAAAGAAAGAAAGAAAGAAAGAAAAAAGAAAGAAATAAAGAAAGAAAGAAAAAAGAAAGAAAGAAAGAAAGAAAAAAGAAAGAAAGAAAGAAAGAACGTAGGAAAGAAAGAAAGAAAGAAGAAAGAAAGAAAAAAAGAAAGAAAGAAAGAACGTAGGAAAGAAAGAAAGAAAGAAATTAAAAAGAAAGAGAGAAAGAAAGGAAGAAAAAAGAAAGAAAGAAAGAAAGAAAGAAAGAAAGAAAGAAAGAAAGAAAGAAAGAAAGAAAGTAAAAAGAAAGAAAGAAAAAAAAAGAAAGAAAGAAATTAAAAAGAAAGAAAGAAAGAATAAAGAAAGAAAGAAAAAAAGAAAAAAGAAAGAAAGAAAGAAAGAAAGACATTAAAAAGAAAGAAAGAAAGAAAAAAGAAAGAAAGAAAGAAAGAAAGAAAGAAGGAAAGAAAGAAGGAAAAAAGAAAGAAAGAACGTAAAAAAGAAAGAAAGAAAGAAAGAAGAAGGAAAGAAAAAAGAAAGAAAGAACATAGGAAAGAAAGAAAGAAAAAAGAATGAAAGAAAGATAGAAAGAAAGAAAGAAAGAAGGAAAAAAGAAAGAAAGAAAGAAAAAAGAGAAAGAAAGAAAGAAAGAAAGAAAGAAAGAAAAAAGAAAGAAAGAAAGAACGTAAAAAAGAAAAAAAAAGAAAGAAGAAGGAAAGGAAAAAGAAAGAAAGAAAGAACATAGGAAAGAAAGAAAGAAAGAAAAAAGAATGAAAGAAAGAAAGAAAGAAAAAAGAACGAAAGAAATTAAAAAGAAATAAAGAAAGAAAGAAACAAAAAAGAAGAAAGAAAGAAAGAAAAATAAATAAAGAAAGAAAGAAAGAAAGAAAAAAGAAAGAAAGAGAGAAAGAAAGAAAAAATAAATAAAAAAAGAAAGAAAGAAAGAAAAAAGAAAGAAAGAACGTAAGAAAGAAAGAAGAAAGAAAGAAAAAAAGAAAGAAATAAAGAACGTAGGAAAGAAAGAAAGAAAGAAAGAAAGAAAGAAAGACATTAAAAAGAAAGAAAGAAAGAAAGAAAAAAGAAAGAAAGAAAAAAAGAAAGAAAGAAAGAAAGAAAGAAAGAAAAAAGAAAGAAAAAAGAAAGAAAGAACGTAAAAAAGAAAAAAGAAAGAAAGAAGAAAGAAAGAAAAAAGAAAGAAAGAAAGAAAGTAGGAAAGAAAGAAAGAAAGAAAAAAAAAAGAAAGAAAGAAAGAAAGAAAGAAATTAAAAAGAAAGAAAGAAAGAAAGAAAAAAGAAAGAAGGAAAGAAAGAAAAAAGAAAGAAAGAAAGAAAGAAAGAAAAAAGAAAGAAATAAAGAAAGAAAGAAAAAAGAAAGAAAGAAAGAAAGAAAAAAGAAAGAAAGAAAGAAAGAAAGAACGTAGGAAAGAAAGAAAGAAAGAAGAAAGAAAGAAAAAAAGAAAGAAAGAAAGAACGTAGGAAAGAAAGAAAGAAAGAAATTAAAAAGAAAGAGAGAAAGAAAGGAAGAAAAAAGAAAGAAAGAAAGAAAGAAAGAAAGAAAGAAAGTAAAAAGAAAGAAAGAAAAAAAAAGAAAGAAAGAAATTAAAAAGAAAGAAAGAAAGAATAAAGAAAGAAAGAAAAAAAGAAAAAAGAAAGAAAGAAAGAAAGAAAGACATTAAAAAGAAAGAAAGAAAGAAAAAAGAAAGAAAGAAAGAAAGAAAGAAAGAAAGAAAGAAGGAAAAAAGAAAGAAAGAACGTAAAAAAGAAAGAAAGAAAGAAAGAAGAAGGAAAGAAAAAAGAAAGAAAGAACATAGGAAAGAAAGAAAGAAAAAAGAATGAAAGAAAGATAGAAAGAAAGAAAGAAAGAAGGAAAAAAGAAAGAAAGAAAGAAAAAAGTATGAAAGAAATTAAAAAGAAAGAAAGAAAAAAGAAAGAAAGAAAGAAAGAAAGAAAGAAAGAAAGAAAGAAAGAAAGAAAAAAGAAAGAAAGAAAGAAAGAAAGAAAGAAAGAAAGAAAGAAAGAAAAAAAGAAAGAAAAAAGAAAGAAAAAAGAAAGAAAGAACGTAAAAAAGAAAAAGAAAGAAAGAAGAAAGAAAGAAAAAAGAAAGAAAGAAAGAAAGTAGGAAAGAAAGAAAGAATGAAAAAAAAAGAAAGAAAGAAAGAAAGAAAGAAAGAAATTAAAAAGAAAGAAAGAAAGAAAGAAAAAAGAAAGAAGGAAAGAAAGAAAAAAGAAAGAAAGAAAGAAAGAAAGAAAAAAGAAAGAAATAAAGAAAGAAAGAAAAAAGAAAGAAAGAAAGAAAGAAAAAAGAAAGAAAGAAAGAAAGAAAGAACGTAGGAAAGAAAGAAAGAAAGAAGAAAGAAAGAAAAAAGAAAGAAAGAAAGAACGTAGGAAAGAAAGAAAGAAAGAAATTAAAAAGAAAGAGAGAAAGAAAGGAAGAAAAAAGAAAGAAAGAAAGAAAGAAAGAAAGAAAGAAAGAAAGAAAGAAAGAAAGTAAAAAGAAAGAAAGAAAAAAAAAGAAAGAAAGAAATTAAAAAGAAAGAAAGAGAGAAAGAATAAAGAAAGAAAGAAAAAAAGAAAAAAGAAAGAAAGAAACAAAGAAAGAAAGACATTAAAAAGAAAGAAAGAAAGAAAAAAGAAAGAAAGAAAGAAAGAAAGAAAGAAGGAAAAAAGAAAGAAAGAACGTAAAAAAGAAAGAAAGAAAGAAAGAAGAAAGAAAGAAAAAAGAAAGAAAGAAAGAAAGAAAGAAAGAAAGACATTAAAAAAGAAAGAAAGAAAGAAAGAAAAAAGAAAGAAAGAAAGAAAGAAAGAAAGAAAGAAAAAAAAAAGAAAGAACGTAAAAAAGAAAGAAAGAAAGAAAGAAGAAGGAAAGAAAAAAGAAAGAAAGAACATAGGAAAGAAAGAAAGAAAAAAGAATGAAAGAAAGATAGAAAGAAAGAAAGAAAGAAGGAAAAAAGAAAGAAAGAAAGAAAAAAGAATGAAAGAAATTAAAAAGAAAGAAAGAAAAAAGAAAGAAAGAAAGAAAGAAAGAAAGAAAGAAAGAAAGAAGAAAGAAAGAAATAGAACGTAGGAAAGAAAGGAAGAAAGAAAGAAAGAAATAAACAAAGATAGAAAGAAAGAAAGAAAGAAAGAAAAAAGAAAGAAAGAAATTAAAAAGAAAGAAAGAAAAAGAAAGAAAGAAAGAAAAAAGAAAGAAAGAAAGAAAGAAAAATAAAGAAAGAAAGAAAGAAAGAAAAAAGAAAGAAAGAAAAAAGAAAGAAAGAAAGAAAGAAAGAAAGAAAGAAAGAAAGAAAGAAAGAAAGAAAGAAAAAAGAAAGAAAAAAAGAAAGAACGTAAAAAAGAAAAAAGAAAGAAAGAAGAAAGAAAGAAAAAAAGAAAGAAAGAAAGAAAGTAGGAAAGAAAGAAAGAAAGAAGAAAGAAAGAAAAAAAGAAAGAAAGAACGTAGGAAAGAAAGAAAGAAAGAAAGAAATTAAAAAGAAAGAGAGAAAGAAAGAAAGAATAAAGAAAGAAAGAAAGAAGGAAAGAAAGAAAGAAAGAAAGAAAAAAGAAAGAAAGAAAGAAAGTAGGAAAGAAAGAAAGAAAGAAAAAAAAAAGAAAGAAAGAAAGAAAGAAATTAAAAAGAAAGAAAGAAAGAAAGAAAAAAGAAAGAAGGAAAGAAAGAAAAAAGAAAGAAAGAAAGAAAGAAAGAAAAAAGAAAGAAATAAAGAAAGAAAGAAAAAAGAAAGAAAGAAAGAAAGAAAAAAGAAAGAAAGAAAGAAAGAAAGAACGTAGGAAAGAAAGAAAGAAAGAAGAAAGAAAGAAAAAAGAAAGAAAGAAAGAACGTAGGAAAGAAAGAAAGAAAGAAATTAAAAAGAAAGAGAGAAAGAAAGGAAGAAAAAAGAAAGAAAGAAAGAAAGAAAGAAAGAAAGAAAGAAAGAAAGAAAGTAAAAAGAAAGAAAGAAAAAAAAAGAAAGAAAGAAATTAAAAAGAAAGAAAGAAAGAATAAAGAAAGAAAGAAAAAAAGAAAAAAGAAAGAAAGAAAGAAAGAAAGACATTAAAAAGAAAGAAAGAAAGAAAAAAGAAAGAAAGAAAGAAAGAAAGAAAGAAAGAAAGAAAGAAAGAAAGAAAGAAGGAAAAAAGAAAGTAAGAATGTAAAAAAGAAAGAAAGAAAGAAAGAAGAAGGAAAGAAAAAAGAAAGAAAGAACATAGGAAAGAAAGAAAGAAAAAAGAATGAAAGAAAGATAGAAAGAAAGAAAGAAAGAAGGAAAAAAGAAAGAAAGAAAGAAAAAAGAAAGAAAGAAAGAAAGAAAGAAAGAAAGAAAGAAAGAAAAAAGAAAGAAAGAAAGAACGTAAAAAAGAAAAAAAGAAAGAAAGAAGAAGGAAAGGAAAAAGAAAGAAAGAAAGAACATAGGAAAGAAAGAAAGAAAGAAAAAAGAATGAAAGAAAGAAAGAAAGAAAGAAAGAATGTAGGAAAAAAGAAAGAAAGAAAGAAAAAAAGAAAGAAAGAAATTAAAAAGAAAGAAAGAAAAAAGAAAGAAAGAAAGAAAGAAAGAAAGAAAAAAGAAAGAAATAGAACATAGGAAAGAAAGGAAGAAAGAAAGAAAGAAAGAAACAAAGATAGAAAGAAAGAAAGAAAGAAAAAAGAACGAAAGAAATTAAAAAGAAATAAAGAAAGAAAGAAACAAAAAAGAAGAAAGAAAGAAAGAAAAATAAATAAAGAAAGAAAGAAAGAAAGAAAAAAGAAAGAAAGAGAGAAAGAAAGAAAAAATAAATAAAGAAAGAAAGAAGGAAAGAAAAAAGAAAGAAAGAACGTAAGAAAGAAAGAAGAAAGAAAGAAAAAAAGAAAGAAATAAAGAACATAGGAAAGAAAGAAAGAAAGAAAGAAAGAAAGACATTAAAAAGAAAGAAAGAAAGAAAGAAAAAAGAAAGAAAGAAAGAAAGAAAGAAAGAAAGAAAGAAAAAAGAAAGAAAAAAGAAAGAAAGAACGTAAAAAAGAAAAAACAAAGAAAGAAGAAAGAAAGAAAAAAGAAAGAAAGAAAGAAAGTAGGAAAGAAAGAAAGAAAGAAAAAAAAAGAAAGAAAGAAAGAAAGAAAGAAATTAAAAAGAAAGAAAGAAAGAAAGAAAAAAGAAAGAAGGAAAGAAAGAAAAAAGAAAGAAAGAAAGAAAGAAAGAAAAAAGAAAGAAATAAAGAAAGAAAGAAAAAAGAAAGAAAGAAAGAAAGAAAAAAGAAAGAAAGAAAGAAAGAAAGAACGTAGGAAAGAAAGAAAGAAAGAAGAAAGAA
>JAVLUU010000640.1:0-15000 GCA_032206185.1 Columba guinea | reverse complement strand
AAAGAAAGAAAGAAAGAAAAAAGAAAGAAATAGAACATAGGAAAGAAAGGAAGAAAGAAAGAAAGAAAGAAACAAAGATAGAAAGAAAGAAAGAAAGAAAAAAGAACGAAAGAAATTAAAAAGAAATAAAGAAAGAAAGAAACAAAAAAGAAGAAAGAAAGAAAGAAAAATAAATAAAGAAAGAAACAAAGAAAGAAAAAAGAAAGAAAGAGAGAAAGAAAGAAAAAATAAATAAAGAAAGAAAGAAAGAAAGAAAAAAGAAAGAAAGAACGTAAGAAAGAAAGAAGAAAGAAAGAAAAAAAGAAAGAAATAAAGAACGTAGGAAAGAAAGAAAGAAAGAAAGAAAGAAAGACATTAAAAAGAAAGAAAGAAAGAAAGAAAAAAGAAAGAAAGAAAGAAAGAAAGAAAGAAAGAAAGAAAAAAGAAAGAAAAAAGAAAGAAAGAACGTAAAAAAGAAAAAAAGAAAGAAAGAAGAAAGAAAGAAAAAAGAAAGAAAGAAAGAAAGTAGGAAAGAAAGAAAGAAAGAAAAAAAAAAGAAAGAAAGAAAGAAAGAAAGAAATTAAAAAGAAAGAAAGAAAGAAAGAAAAAAGAAAGAAGGAAAGAAAGAAAAAAGAAAGAAAGAAAGAAAGAAAGAAAAAAGAAAGAAATAAAGAAAGAAAGAAGAATGAAAGAAAGAAAGAAAGAAAAAAGAAAGAAAGAAAGAAAGAAAGAACGTAGGAAAGAAAGAAAGAAAGAAGAAAGAAAGAAAAAAAGAAAGAAAGAAAGAACGTAGGAAAGAAAGAAAGAAAGAAATTAAAAAGAAAGAGAGAAAGAAAGGAAGAAAAAAGAAAGAAAGAAAGAAAGAAAGAAAGAAAGAAAGAAAGAAAGAAAGAAAGAAAGTAAAAAGAAAGAAAGAAAAAAAAAGAAAGAAAGAAATTAAAAAGAAAGAAAGAAAGAATAAAGAAAGAAAGAAAAAAAGAAAAAAGAAAGAAAGAAAGAAAGAAAGAAAGACATTAAAAAGAAAGAAAGAAAGAAAAAAGAAAGAAAGAAAGAAAGAAAGAAAGAAAGAAAGAAAGAAAGAAAGAAAGAAGGAAAAAAGAAAGAAAGAACGTAAAAAAGAAAGAAAGAAAGAAAGAAGAAGGAAAGAAAAAAGAAAGAAAGAACATAGGAAAGAAAGAAAGAAAAAAGAATGAAAGAAAGATAGAAAGAAAGAAAGAAAGAAGGAAAAAAGAAAGAAAGAAAGAAAAAAGAAAGAAAGAAAGAAAGAAAGAAAGAAAGAAAGAAAGAAAGAAAGAAAGAAAAAAGAAAGAAAGAAAGAACGTAAAAAAGAAAAAAAGAAAGAAAGAAGAAGGAAAGGAAAAAGAAAGAAAGAAAGAACATAGGAAAGAAAGAAAGAAAGAAAAAAGAATGAAAGAAAGAAAGAAAGAAAGAAAGAATGTAGGAAAAAAGAAAGAAAGAAAGAAAAAAAGAAAGAAAGAAATTAAAAAGAAAGAGAGAAAAAAGAAAGAAAGAAAGAAAGAAAGAAAGAAAAAAGAAAGAAATAGAACATAGGAAAGAAAGGAAGAAAGAAAGAAAGAAAGAAACAAAGATAGAAAGAAAGAAAGAAAGAAAGAAAAAAGAACGAAAGAAATTAAAAAGAAATAAAGAAAGAAAGAAACAAAAAAGAAGAAAGAAAGAAAGAAAAATAAATAAAGAAAGAAAGAAAGAAAAAAGAAAGAAAGAGAGAAAGAAAGAAAAAATAAATAAAGAAAGAAAGAAAGAAAAAAGAAAGAAAGAACGTAAGAAAGAAAGAAGAAAGAAAGAAAAAAAGAAAGAAATAAAGAACGTAGGAAAGAAAGAAAGAAAGAAAGAAAGACATTAAAAAGAAAGAAAGAAAGAAAGAAAAAAGAAAGAAAGAAAGAAAGAAAGAAAGAAAGAAAGAAAGAAAGAAAAAAGAAAGAAAAAAGAAAGAAAGAACGTAAAAAAGAAAAAAGAAAGAAAGAAGAAAGAAAGAAAAAAGAAAGAAAGAAAGAAAGTAGGAAAGAAAGAAAGAAAGAAAAAAAAAGAAAGAAAGAAAGAAAGAAAGAAATTAAAAAGAAAGAAAGAAAGAAAGAAAAAAGAAAGAAGGAAAGAAAGAAAAAAGAAAGAAAGAAAGAAAGAAAGAAAAAAGAAAGAAATAAAGAAAGAAAGAAAAAAGAAAGAAAGAAAGAAAGAAAAAAGAAAGAAAGAAAGAAAGAACGTAGGAAAGAAAGAAAGAAAGAAGAAAGAAAGAAAAAAAGAAAGAAAGAAAGAACGTAGGAAAGAAAGAAAGAAAGAAATTAAAAATAAAGAGAGAAAGAAAGGAAGAAAAAAGAAAGAAAGAAAGAAAGAAAGAAAGAAAGAAAGAAAGAAAGAAAGAAAGAAAGTAAAAAGAAAGAAAGAAAAAAAAAGAAAGAAAGAAATTAAAAAGAAAGAAAGAAAGAATAAAGAAAGAAAGAAAAAAAGAAAAAAGAAAGAAAGAAAGAAAGAAAGACATTAAAAAGAAAGAAAGAAAGAAAAAAGAAAGCAAGAAAGAAAGAAAGAAAGAAAGAAAGAAAGAAAGAAGGAAAAAAGAAAGAAAGAACGTAAAAAAGAAAGAAAGAAAGAAAGAAGAAAAAAAGAAAGAAAGAAAGAAAAAAGAAAGAAAGAAAGAAAGAAAGAAAGAAAGAAAGAAAAAAGAAAGAAAGAAAGAACGTAAAAAAGAAAAAAGAAAGAAAGAATAAGGAAAGGAAAAAGAAAGAAAGAAAGAACATAGGAAAGAAAGAAAGAAAGAAAAAAGAATGAAAGAAAGAAAGAAAGAAAGAAAGAATGTAGGAAAAAAGAAAGAAAGAAAGAAAAAAAGAAAGAAAGAAATTAAAAAGAAAGAAAGAAAAAAGAAAGAAAGAAAGAAAGAAAGAAAGAAAAAAGAAAGAAATAGAACATAAGAAAGAAAGGAAGAAAGAAAGAAAGAAAGAAACAAAGATAGAAAGAAAGAAAGAAAGAAAAAAGAACGAAAGAAATTAAAAAGAAATAAAGAAAGAAAGAAACAAAAAAGAAGAAAGAAAGAAAGAAAAATAAATAAAGAAAGAAAGAAAGAAAGAAAAAAGAAAGAGAGAAAGAAAGAAAAAATAAAGAAAGAAAGAAAGAAAGAAAAAAGAAAGAAAGAACGTAAGAAAGAAAGAAGAAAGAAAGAAAAAAAGAAAGAAATAAAGAACGTAGGAAAGAAAGAAAGAAAGAAAGAAAGAAAGAAAGACATTAAAAAGAAAGAAAGAAAGAAAGAAAAAAGAAAGAAAGAAAAAAAGAAAGAAAGAAAGAAAGAAAGAAAGAAAAAAGAAAGAAAAAAGAAAGAAAGAACGTAAAAAAGAAAAAAGAAAGAAAGAAGAAAGAAAGAAAAAAGAAAGAAAGAAAGAAAGTAGGAAAGAAAGAAAGAAAGAAAAAAAAAAGAAAGAAAGAAAGAAAGAAAGAAATTAAAAAGAAAGAAAGAAAGAAAGAAAAAAGAAAGAAGGAAAGAAAGAAAAAAGAAAGAAAGAAAGAAAGAAAGAAAAAAGAAAGAAATAAAGAAAGAAAGAAAAAAGAAAGAAAGAAAGAAAGAAAAAAGAAAGAAAGAAAGAAAGAAAGAACGTAGGAAAGAAAGAAGAAAGAAAGAAAAAAAGAAAGAAAGAAAGAACGTAGGAAAGAAAGAAAGAAAGAAATTAAAAAGAAAGAGAGAAAGAAAGGAAGAAAAAAGAAAGAAAGAAAGAAAGAAAGAAAGAAAGAAAGAAAGAAAGAAAGAAAGTAAAAAGAAAGAAAGAAAAAAAAAGAAAGAAAGAAATTAAAAAGAAAGAAAGAAAGAATAAAGAAAGAAAGAAAAAAAGAAAAAAGAAAGAAAGAAAGAAAGAAAGACATTAAAAAGAAAGAAAGAAAGAAAAAAGAAAGAAAGAAAGAAAGAAAGAAAGAAAGAAAGAAGGAAAAAAGAAAGAAAGAACGTAAAAAAGAAAGAAAGAAAGAAAGAAGAAGGAAAGAAAAAAGAAAGAAAGAACATAGGAAAGAAAGAAAGAAAAAAGAATGAAAGAAAGATAGAAAGAAAGAAAGAAAGAAGGAAAAAAGAAAGAAAGAAAGAAAAAAGAATGAAAGAAATTAAAAAGAAAGAAAGAAAAAAGAAAGAAAGAAAGAAAGAAAGAAAGAAAGAAAAAAGAAAGAAAGAAAGAAAGAAAGGAAGAAAGAAAGAAAGAAAAAAAGAAAGAAAAAAGAAAGAAAAAAGAAAGAAAGAACGTAAAAAAGAAAAAAGAAAGAAAGAAGAAAGAAAGAAAAAAGAAAGAAAGAAAGAAAGTAGGAAAGAAACAAAGAAAGAAAAAAAAAAGAAAGAAAGAAAGAAAGAAAGAAATTAAAAAGAAAGAAAGAAAGAAAGAAAAAAGAAAGAAGGAAAGAAAGAAAAAAGAAAGAAAGAAAGAAAGAAAGAAAAAAGAAAGAAATAAAGAAAGAAAGAAAAAAGAAAGAAAGAAAGAAAGAAAAAAGAAAGAAAGAAAGAAAGAAAGAACGTAGGAAAGAAAGAAAGAAAGAAGAAAGAAAGAAAAAAAGAAAGAAAGAAAGAACGTAGGAAAGAAAGAAAGAAAGAAATTAAAAAGAAAGAGAGAAAGAAAGGAAGAAAAAAGAAAGAAAGAAAGAAAGAAAGAAAGAAAGAAAGAAAGAAAGAAAGTAAAAAGAAAGAAAGAAAAAAAAAGAAAGAAAGAAATTAAAAAGAAAGAAAGAGAGAAAGAATAAAGAAAGAAAGAAAAAAAGAAAAAAGAAAGAAAGAAAGAAAGAAAGAAAGACATTAAAAAGAAAGAAAGAAAGAAAAAAGAAAGAAAGAAAGAAAGAAAGAAAGAAGGAAAAAAGAAAGAAAGAACGTAAAAAAGAAAGAAAGAAAGAAAGAAGAAAGAAAGAAGAAAGAAAGAAAAAAAGAAAGAAAGAAAGAACGTAGGAAAGAAAGAAAGAAAGAAAGAAAAAAGAAAGAAAGAAAGAAAGAAAGAAAGAAAAAAAAAGAAAGAACGTAAAAAAGAAAGAAAGAAAGAAAGAAGAAGGAAAGAAAAAAGAAAGAAAGAACATAGGAAAGAAAGAAAGAAAAAAGAATGAAAGAAAGATAGAAAGAAAGAAAGAAAGAAGGAAAAATAAAGAAAGAAAGAAAAAAGAATGAAAGAAAAAGAAAGAAAGAAAGAAAAAAGAAAGAAAGAAAGAAAGAAAAATAAAGAAAGAAAGAAAGAAAGAAAAAAGAAAGAAAGAAAAAAGAAAGAAAGAAAGAAAGAAAGAAAGAAAGAAAGAACGTAAAAAAGAAAAAAGAAAGAAAGAAGAAAGAAAGAAAAAAAGAAAGAAAAAAGAAAGAAAGAACGTAAAAAAGAAAAAAGAAAGAAAGAAGAAAGAAAGAAAAAAAGAAAGAAAGAAAGAAAGTAGGAAAGAAAGAAAGAAAGAAGAAAGAAAGAAAAAAAGAAAGAAAGAACGTAGGAAAGAAAGAAAGAAAGAAAGAAAGAAATTAAAAAGAAAGAGAGAAAGAAAGAAAGAAAAAAGAAAGAAAGAAAGAAAGAAAGAAAGAAAGAAAGAAAGAAAGAAAGAAAAGAAAGAAAGAAAAAAAAAGAAAGAAAGAAAGAACGTAGGAAAGAAAGAAAGAAAAAAGAAAGAAAGAAATTAAAAAGAAAGAAAGAAAGAATAAAGAAAGAAAGAAAGAAGGAAAGAAAGAAAGAAAGAAAGAAAAAAGAAAGAAAGAAAGAAAGTAGGAAAGAAAGAAAGAAAGAAAAAAAAAAGAAAGAAAGAAAGAAAGAAAGAAATTAAAAAGAAAGAAAGAAAGAAAGAAAAAAGAAAGAAGGAAAGAAAGAAAAAAGAAAGAAAGAAAGAAAGAAAGAAAAAAGAAAGAAATAAAGAAAGAAAGAAAAAAGAAAGAAAGAAAGAAAGAAAAAAGAAAGAAAGAAAGAAAGAAAGAACGTAGGAAAGAAAGAAAGAAAGAAGAAAGAAAGAAAAAAAGAAAGAAAGAAAGAACGTAGGAAAGAAAGAAAGAAAGAAATTAAAAAGAAAGAGAGAAAGAAAGGAAGAAAAAAGAAAGAAAGAAAGAAAGAAAGAAAGAAAGAAAGAAAGAAAGAAAGAAAGAAAGAAAGAAAGTAAAAAGAAAGAAAGAAAAAAAAAGAAAGAAAGAAATTAAAAAGAAAGAAAGAGAGAAAGAATAAAGAAAGAAAGAAAAAAAGAAAAAAGAAAGAAAGAAACAAAGAAAGAAAGACATTAAAAAGAAAGAAAGAAAGAAAAAAGAAAGAAAGAAAGAAAGAAAGACATTAAAAAGAAAGAAAGAAAGAAAGAAAAAAGAAAGAAAGAAAGAAAGAAAGAAAGAAAGAAAGAAAGAAAGAAAAAAGAAAGAAAAAAGAAAGAAAGAACGTAAAAAAGAAAAAAAGAAAGAAAGAAGAAAGAAAGAAAAAAGAAAGAAAGAAAGAAAGTAGGAAAGAAAGAAAGAAAGAAAAAAAAAAGAAAGAAAGAAAGAAAGAAAGAAATTAAAAAGAAAGAAAGAAAGAAAGAAAAAATAAAGAAGGAAAGAAAGAAAAAAGAAAGAAAGAAAGAAAGAAAGAAAAAAGAAAGAAATAAAGAAAGAAAGAAAAAAGAAAGAAAGAAAGAAAGAAAAAAGAAAGAAAGAAAGAAAGAACGTAGGAAAGAAAGAAAGAAAGAAGAAAGAAAGAAAAAAAGAAAGAAAGAAAGAACGTAGGAAAGAAAGAAAGAAAGAAATTAAAAATAAAGAGAGAAAGAAAGGAAGAAAAAAGAAAGAAAGAAAGAAAGAAAGAAAGAAAGAAAGAAAGAAAGAAAGAAAGTAAAAAGAAAGAAAGAAAAAAAAAGAAAGAAAGAAATTAAAAAGAAAGAAAGAAAGAATAAAGAAAGAAAGAAAAAAAGAAAAAAGAAAGAAAGAAAGAAAGAAAGACATTAAAAAGAAAGAAAGAAAGAAAAAAGAAAGAAAGAAAGAAAGAAAGAAAGAAAGAAAGAAAGAAAGAAAGAAGGAAAAAAAAAGAAAGAACGTAAAAAAGAAAGAAAGAAAGAAAGAAGAAGGAAAGAAAAAAGAAAGAAAGAACATAGGAAAGAAAGAAAAAAGAATGAAAGAAAGATAGAAAGAAAGAAAGAAAGAAGGAAAAAAGAAAGAAAGAAAGAAAAAAGAAAGAAAGAAAGAAAGAAAGAAAGAAAGAAAGAAAGAAAGAAAAAAGAAAGAAAGAAAGAACGTAAAAAAGAAAAAAAGAAAGAAAGAAGAAGGAAAGGAAAAAGAAAGAAAGAAAGAACATAGGAAAGAAAGAAAGAAAGAAAAAAGAATGAAAGAAAGAAAGAAAGAAAGAAAGAATGTAGGAAAAAAGAAAGAAAGAAAGAAAAAAAGAAAGAAAGAAATTAAAAAGAAAGAAAGAAAAAAGAAAGAAAGAAAGAAAGAAAGAAAGAAAAAAGAAAGAAATAGAACATAAGAAAGAAAGGAAGAAAGAAAGAAAGAAAGAAACAAAGATAGAAAGAAAGAAAGAAAGAAAAAAGAACGAAAGAAATTAAAAAGAAATAAAGAAAGAAAGAAACAAAAAAGAAGAAAGAAAGAAAGAAAAATAAATAAAGAAAGAAAGAAAGAAAGAAAAAAGAAAGAAAGAGAGAAAGAAAGAAAAAATAAATAAAAAAAGAAAGAAAGAAAGAAAAAAGAAAGAAAGAACGTAAGAAAGAAAGAAGAAAGAAAGAAAAAAAGAAAGAAATAAAGAACGTAGGAAAGAAAGAAAGAAAGAAAGAAAGAAAGAAAGACATTAAAAAGAAAGAAAGAAAGAAAGAAAAAAGAAAGAAAGAAAAAAAGAAAGAAAGAAAGAAAGAAAGAAAAAAGAAAGAAAAAAGAAAGAAAGAACGTAAAAAAGAAAAAAGAAAGAAAGAAGAAAGAAAGAAAAAAGAAAGAAAGAAAGAAAGTAGGAAAGAAAGAAAGAAAGAAAAAAAAAGAAAGAAAGAAAGAAAGAAAGAAATTAAAAAGAAAGAAAGAAAGAAAGAAAAAAGAAAGAAGGAAAGAAAGAAAAAAGAAAGAAAGAAAGAAAGAAAGAAAAAAGAAAGAAATAAAGAAAGAAAGAAAAAAGAAAGAAAGAAAGAAAGAAAAAAGAAAGAAAGAAAGAAAGAACGAACGTAGGAAAGAAAGAAAGAAAGAAGAAAGAAAGAAAAAAAGAAAGAAAGAAAGAACGTAGGAAAGAAAGAAAGAAAGAAATTAAAAAGAAAGAGAGAAAGAAAGGAAGAAAAAAGAAAGAAAGAAAGAAAGAAAGAAAGAAAGAAAGAAAGAAAGTAAAAAGAAAGAAAGAAAAAAAAAGAAAGAAAGAAATTAAAAAGAAAGAAAGAAAGAATAAAGAAAGAAAGAAAAAAAGAAAAAAGAAAGAAAGAAAGAAAGAAAGACATTAAAAAGAAAGAAAGAAAGAAAAAAGAAAGAAAGAAAGAAAGAAAGAAAGAAAGAAAGAAGGAAAAAAGAAAGAAAGAACGTAAAAAAAGAAAGAAAGAAAGAAGAAGGAAAGAAAAAAGAAAGAAAGAACATAGGAAAGAAAGAAAGAAAAAAGAATGAAAGAAAGATAGAAAGAAAGAAAGAAAGAAGGAAAAAAGAAAGAAAGAAAGAAAAAAGAATGAAAGAAATTAAAAAGAAAGAAAGAAAAAAGAAAGAAAGAAAGAAAGAAAGAAAGAAAGAAAGAAAGAAAAAGAAAGAAAGAAAGAGAGAAAGAAAGAAAGAAAGAAAGAAAGAAAGAAAGAAAAAAAGAAAGAAAAAAGAAAGAAAAAAGAAAGAAAGAACGTAAAAAAGAAAAAAGAAAGAAAGAAGAAAGAAAGAAAAAAGAAAGAAAGAAAGAAAGTAGGAAAGAAAGAAAGAAAGAAAAAAAAAAGAAAGAAAGAAAGAAAGAAATTAAAAAGAAAGAAAGAAAGAAAGAAAAAAGAAAGAAGGAAAGAAAGAAAAAAGAAAGAAAGAAAGAAAGAAAGAAAAAAGAAAGAAATAAAGAAAGAAAGAAAAAAGAAAGAAAGAAAGAAAGAAAAAAGAAAGAAAGAAAGAAAGAAAGAACGTAGGAAAGAAAGAAAGAAAGAAGAAAGAAAGAAAAAAAGAAAGAAAGAAAGAACGTAGGAAAGAAAGAAAGAAAGAAATTAAAAAGAAAGAGAGAAAGAAAGGAAGAAAAAAGAAAGAAAGAAAGAAAGAAAGAAAGAAAGAAAGAAAGAAAGAAAGAAAGAAAGTAAAAAGAAAGAAAGAAAAAAAAAGAAAGAAAGAAATTAAAAAGAAAGAAAGAGAGAAAGAATAAAGAAAGAAAGAAAAAAAGAAAAAAGAAAGAAAGAAAGAAAGAAAGACATTAAAAAGAAAGAAAGAAAGAAAAAAGAAAGAAAAAAGAAAGAAAGAAAGAAAGAAAGAAGGAAAAAAGAAAGAAAGAACGTAAAAAAAGAAAGAAAGAAAGAAAGAAGAAGGAAAGAAAAAAGAAAGAAAGAACATAGGAAAGAAAGAAAGAAAAAAGAATGAAAGAAAGATAGAAAGAAAGAAAGAAAGAAGGAAAAAAGAAAGAAAGAAAGAAAAAAGAATGAAAGAAATTAAAAAGAAAGAAAGAAAAAAGAAAGAAAGAAAGAAAGAAAGAAAGAAAGAAAGAAAGAAAGAAAGAAAAAAGAAAGAAAGAAAGAGAGAAAGAAAGAAAGAAAGAAAGAAAGAAAGAAAGAAAAAAAGAAAGAAAAAAGAAAGAAAAAAGAAAGAAAGAACGTAAAAAAGAAAAAAGAAAGAAAGAAGAAAGAAAGAAAAAAGAAAGAAAGAAAGAAAGTAGGAAAGAAAGAAAGAAAGAAAAAAAAAAGAAAGAAAGAAAGAAAGAAAGAAATTAAAAAGAAAGAAAGAAAGAAAGAAAAAAGAAAGAAGGAAAGAAAGAAAAAAGAAAGAAAGAAAGAAAGAAAGAAAAAGAAAGAAATAAAGAAAGAAAGAAAAAAGAAAGAAAGAAAGAAAGAAAAAAGAAAGAAAGAAAGAAAGAAAGAACGTAGGAAAGAAAGAAAGAAAGAAGAAAGAAAGAAAAAAAGAAAGAAAGAAAGAACGTAGGAAAGAAAGAAAGAAAGAAATTAAAAAGAAAGAGAGAAAGAAAGGAAGAAAAAAGAAAGAAAGAAAGAAAGAAAGAAAGAAAGAAAGAAAGAAAGAAAGAAAGAAAGAAAGAAAGTAAAAAGAAAGAAAGAAAAAAAAAGAAAGAAAGAAATTAAAAAGAAAGAAAGAGAGAAAGAATAAAGAAAGAAAGAAAAAAAGAAAAAAGAAAGAAAGAAAAAAAGAAAGAAAGACATTAAAAAGAAAGAAAGAAAGAAAAAAGAAAGAAAGAAAGAAAGAAAGAAAGAAAGAAGGAAAAAAGAAAGAAAGAACGTAAAAAAGAAAGAAAGAAAGAAAGAAGAAAGAAAGAAAAAAGAAAGAAAGAAAGAAAGAAAGAAAGACATTAAAAAAGAAAGAAAGAAAGAAAGAAAAAAGAAAGAAAGAAAGAAAGAAAGAAAGAAAGAAAAAAAAAAGAAAGAACGTAAAAAAGAAAGAAAGAAAGAAAGAAGAAGGAAAGAAAGAAAGAAAGAACATAGGAAAGAAAGAAAGAAAAAAGAATGAAAGAAAGATAGAAAGAAAGAAAGAAAGGAAGGAAAAAAGAAAGAAAGAAAGAAAAAAGAATGAAAGAAATTAAAAAGAAAGAAAGAAAAAAGAAAGAAAGAAAGAAAGAAAGAAAGAAAGAAAGAAAGAAAGAAAGAAAGAAAGAAAGAAAGAAAAAAGAAAGAAATAGAACGTAGGAAAGAAAGGAAGAAAGAAAGAAAGAAATAAACAAAGATAGAAAGAAAGAAAGAAAGAAAGAAAAAAGAAAGAAAGAAATTAAAAAGAAAGAAAGAAAAAGAAAGAAAGAAAGAAAAAAGAAAGAAAGAAAGAAAGAAAAATAAAGAAAGAAAGAAAGAAAGAAAAAAGAAAGAAAGAAAAAAGAAAGAAAGAAAGAAAGAAAGAAAGAAAGAAAGAAAGAAAGAAAGAAAAAAGAAAGAAAAAAAGAAAGAAAGAACGTAAAAAAGAAAAAAGAAAGAAAGAAGAAAGAAAGAAAAAAAGAAAGAAAGAAAGAAAGTAGGAAAGAAAGAAAGAAAGAAGAAAGAAAGAAAAAAAGAAAGAAAGAACGTAGGAAAGAAAGAAAGAAAGAAAGAAAGAAATTAAAAAGAAAGAGAGAAAGAAAGAAAGAATAAAGAAAGAAAGAAAGAAGGAAAGAAAGAAAGAAAGAAAGAAAAAAGAAAGAAAGAAAGAAAGTAGGAAAGAAAGAAAGAAAGAAAAAAAAAAAGAAAGAAAGAAAGAAAGAAAGAAATTAAAAAGAAAGAAAGAAAGAAAGAAAAAAGAAAGAAGGAAAGAAAGAAAAAAGAAAGAAAGAAAGAAAGAAAGAAAAAAGAAAGAAATAAAGAAAGAAAGAAAAAAGAAAGAAAGAAAGAAAGAAAAAAGAAAGAAAGAAAGAAAGAAAGAACGTAGGAAAGAAAGAAAGAAAGAAGAAAGAAAGAAAAAAAGAAAGAAAGAAAGAACGTAGGAAAGAAAGAAAGAAAGAAATTAAAAAGAAAGAGAGAAAGAAAGGAAGAAAAAAGAAAGAAAGAAAGAAAGAAAGAAAGAAAGAAAGAAAGAAAGAAAGTAAAAAGAAAGAAAGAAAAAAAAAGAAAGAAAGAAATTAAAAAGAAAGAAAGAAAGAATAAAGAAAGAAAGAAAAAAAGAAAAAAGAAAGAAAGAAAGAAAGAAAGACATTAAAAAGAAAGAAAGAAAGAAAAAAGAAAGAAAGAAAGAAAGAAAGAAAGAAAGAAAGAAAGAAAGAAAGAAGGAAAAAAGAACGAAAGAACGTAGGAAAGAAAGAAAGAAAGAAAGAAGAAGGAAAGAAAAAAGAAAGAAAGAACATAGGAAAGAAAGAAAGAAAAAAGAATGAAAGAAAGATAGAAAGAAAGAAAGAAAGAAGGAAAAAAGAAAGAAAGAAAGAAAAAAGAAAGAAAGAAAGAAAGAAAGAAAGAAAGAAAGAAAGAAAGAAAGAAAGAAAAAAGAAAGAAAGAAAGAACGTAAAAAAGAAAAAAGAAAGAAAGAAGAAGGAAAGGAAAAAGAAAGAAAGAAAGAACATAGGAAAGAAAGAAAGAAAGAAAAAAGAATGAAAGAAAGAAAGAAAGAAAGAAAGAAAGAAAGAAAGAATGTAGGAAAAAAGAAAGAAAGAAAGAAAAAAAGAAAGAAAGAAATTAAAAAGAAAGAAAGAAAAAAGAAAGAAAGAAAGAAAGAAAGAAAGAAAAAAGAAAGAAATAGAACATAGGAAAGAAAGGAAGAAAGAAAGAAAGAAAGAAACAAAGATAGAAAGAAAGAAAGAAAGAAAAAAGAACGAAAGAAATTAAAAAGAAATAAAGAAAGAAAGAAACAAAAAAGAAGAAAGAAAGAAAGAAAAATAAATAAAGAAAGAAAGAAAGAAAGAAAAAAGAAAGAAAGAGAGAAAGAAAGAAAAAATAAATAAAGAAAGAAAGAAAGAAAAAAGAAAGAAAGAACGTAAGAAAGAAAGAAGAAAGAAAGAAAAAAAGAAAGAAATAAAGAACGTAGGAAAGAAAGAAAGAAAGAAAGAAAGAAAGACATTAAAAAGAAAGAAAGAAAGAAAGAAAAAAGAAAGAAAGAAAGAAAGAAAGAAAGAAAGAAAGAAAGAAAGAAAAAAGAGAGAAAAAAGAAAGAAAGAACGTAAAAAAGAAAAAACAAAGAAAGAAGAAAGAAAGAAAAAAGAAAGAAAGAAAGAAAGTAGGAAAGAAAGAAAGAAAGAAAAAAAAAGAAAGAAAGAAAGAAAGAAAGAAATTAAAAAGAAAGAAAGAAAGAAAGAAAAAAGAAAGAAGGAAAGAAAGAAAAAAGAAAGAAAGAAAGAAAGAAAGAAAGAAAGAAAAAAGAAAGAAATAAAGAAAGAAAGAAAAAAGAAAGAAAGAAAGAAAGAAAAAAGAAAGAAAGAAAGAAAGAAAGAACGTAGGAAAGAAAGAAAGAAAGAAGAAAGAAAGAAAAAAAGAAAGAAAGGAAGAACGTAGGAAAGAAAGAAAGAAAGAAATTAAAAAGAAAGAGAGAAAGAAAGGAAGAAAAAAGAAAGAAAGAAAGAAAGAAAGAAAGAAAGAAAGAAAGTAAAAAAAAAGAAAGAAAAAAAAAGAAAGAAATTAAAAAGAAAGAAAGAAAGAATAAAGAAAGAAAGAAAAAAAGAAAAAAGAAAGAAAGAAAGAAAGAAAGACATTAAAAAGAAAGAAAGAAAGAAAAAAGAAAGAAAGAAATTAAAAAGAAAGAAAGAAAAAGAAAGAAAGAAAGAAAAAAGAAAGAAAGAAAGAAAGAAAAATAAAGAAAGAAAGAAAGAAAGAAAAAAGAAAGAAAGAAAAAGGAAAGAAAGAAAGAAAGAAAGAAAGAAAGAAAGAAAGAAAGAAAAAAGAAAGAAAAAAGAAAGAAAGAACGTAAAAAAGAAAAAAGAAAGAAAGAAGAAAGAAAGAAAAAAAGAAAGAAAGAAAGAAAGTAGGAAAGAAAGAAAGAAAGAAGAAAGAAAGAAAAAAAGAAAGAAAGAACGTAGGAAAGAAAGAAAGAAAGAAAGAAAGAAATTAAAAAGAAAGAGAGAAAGAAAGAAAGAAAAAAGAAAGAAAGAAAGAAAGAAAGAAAGAAAGAAAGAAAGAAAGAAAAGAAAGAAAGAAAAAAAAAGAAAGAAAGAAAGAACGTAGGAAAGAAAGAAAGAAAAAAGAAAGAAAGAAATTAAAAAGAAAGAAAGAAAGAATAAAGAAAGAAAGAAAGAAGGAAAGAAAGAAAGAAAGAAAGAAAAAAGAAAGAAAGAAAGAAAGTAGGAAAGAAAGAAAGAAAGAAAAAAAAAGAAAGAAAGAAAGAAAGAAAGAAATTAAAAAGAAAGAAAGAAAGAAAGAAAAAAGAAAGAAGGAAAGAAAGAAAAAAGAAAGAAAGAAAGAAAGAAAGAAAAAAGAAAGAAATAAAGAAAGAAAGAAAAAAGAAAGAAAGAAAGAAAGAAAAAAGAAAGAAAGAAAGAAAGAAAGAACGTAGGAAAGAAAGAAAGAAAGAAAGAAAAAAGAAAGAAAGAAAGAAAGAAAGAACGTAGGAAAGAAAGAAAGAAAGAAGAAAGAAAGAAAAAAAGAAAGAAAGAAAGAACGTAGGAAAGAAAGAAAGAAAGAAAGAAAGAAAGAAAGAAAGAAAGAAAGAAAGAAAGAAAGTAAAAAGAAAGAAAGAAAAAAAAAGAAAGAAAGAAATTAAAAAGAAAGAAAGAAAGAATAAAGAAAGAAAGAAAAAAAGAAAAAAGAAAGAAAGAAAGAAAGAAAGACATTAAAAAGAAAGAAAGAAAGAAAAAAGAAAGAAAGAAAGAAAGAAAGAAAGAAAGAAAGAAAGAAAGAAAGAAAGAAGGAAAAAAAGAAAGAAAGAACGTAAAAAAGAAAGAAAGAAAGAAAGAAGAAGGAAAGAAAAAAGAAAGAAAGAACATAGGAAAGAAAGAAAGAAAAAAGAATGAAAGAAAGATAGAAAGAAAGAAAGAAAGAAGGAAAAAAGAAAGAAAGAAAGAAAAAAGAAAGAAAGAAAGAAAGAAAGAAAGAAAGAAAGAAAGAAAGAAAAAAGAAAGAAAGAAAGAACGTAAAAAAGAAAAAAAGAAAGAAAGAAGAAGGAAAGGAAAAAGAAAGAAAGAAAGAACATAGGAAAGAAAGAAAGAAAGAAAAAAGAATGAAAGAAAGAAAGAAAGAAAGAAAGAATGTAGGAAAAAAGAAAGAAAGAAAGAAAAAAAGAAAGAAAGAAATTAAAAAGAAAGAGAGAAAAAAGAAAGAAAGAAAGAAAGAAAGAAAGAAAAAAGAAAGAAATAGAACATAGGAAAGAAAGGAAGAAAGAAAGAAAGAAAGAAACAAAGATAGAAAGAAAGAAAGAAAGAAAAAAGAACGAAAGAAATTAAAAAGAAATAAAGAAAGAAACAAAAAAGAAGAAAGAAAGAAAGAAAAATAAATAAAGAAAGAAAGAAAGAAAAAAGAAAGAAAGAGAGAAAGAAAGAAAAAATAAATAAAGAAAGAAAGAAAGAAAGAAAAAAGAAAGAAAGAACGTAAGAAAGAAGAAAGAAAGAAAAAAAGAAAGAAATAAAG
>JAVLUU010000639.1:27500-30829 GCA_032206185.1 Columba guinea | reverse complement strand
TTCTTTCTTTCTTTTTTTCCTACGTTCTTTCTTTCTTTCTTTCTTTCTTTCTTTCTTTTTATTTTCTTTCTTTCTTTTTTCTTTCTTTCTTTCTTTCTTTTTAATTTCTTTCTTTCTTTCTTTCTTTCTTTCTATCTTTTTTCTTTCTTTCTTTCTTTCCTACGTTCTTTCTTTCTTTCTTCTTTCTTTCTGTCTTTCTTTTGTTTCTTTCTTTCTTTCTTTCTTTCTTTCTTTTTTCTTTCTTTCTTTCTTTCTTTTTAATTTCTTTCTTTCTTTCTTTTTTTCTTTCTTTCTTTCTTTCTTTCTTTCTTTCTTTCTTTCTTTCCTACGTTCTTTTCTTCTTTATTTCTTCTTCTTTCTTTCTTTCTTTCTTTTTAAATTCTTTCTTTCTTTCTTTCTTTCTTTTTAATTTCTTTCTTTCCTACGTTCTTTCTTTCTTTCTTTCTTTCTTTTTCTTTTATTCTTTCTTTCTTTCTTTCTTTCTTTTTTCTTTCTTTCTTTCTTTCTTTCTTTCTTTCCTTTTTCTTTCTTTCTTTCTTTATTTCTTTTTAATTTCTTTCTTTCTTTTTTTCTTTCTTTCTTTCTTTCTTTTTAATTTCTTTCTTTCTTTCTTTCTATCTTTCTTTCTTTCTTTCCCACGTTCTTTCTTTCTTTCTTTCTTCTTTCTTTTTTTCTTTCTTTCTTTCTTTCTTTATTTCTTTCTTTCTTTCTTTCTTTCTTTCTTTCCTACGTTCTTTCCTTCTTTATTTCTTCTTCTTTCTTTCTTTCTTTCTTTTTAATTTCTTTCTTTCTTTCTTTCTTTCTTTTTAATTTCTTTCTTTCCTACGTTCTTTCTTTCTTTCTTTCTTTCTTTTTCTTTCATTCTTTCTTTCTTTCTTTCTTTCTTTCTTTTTTCTTTCTTTCTTTTTTCTTTCTTTCTTTCTTTCTTCTTTCTTTCTTTCTTTCTTTCTTTCTTTTTAATTTCTTTCTTTCTTTCTTTCTTTCTTTCTTTCTTTCTTTCTTTTTTCTTTCCTTTTAATTTCTTTCTTTCTTTCTTTTTTTCTTTTTAATTTCTTACTTTCTTTTTAATTTCTTTCTTTCTTTCTTTTTTCTTTCTTTCTTTCTTTCTTTCCTACGTTCTTTCTTTCTTTCTTTCTTCTTTCTTTCTTTCTTTCTTTCTTTCTTTCTTTTTTCTTTCTTTCTTTCTTTCCTACGTTCTTTCTTCCTTTCTTTCTTCTTTCTTTCTTTCTTTCCTTCTTTCTTTTTTTCTTTCTTTCTTTCTTTTTTCTTTCTTTCTTTCTTTCTTTCTTTCTTTCTTTCTTTTTTCTTTCTTTCTTTCTTTCTTTCTTTTTAATTTCTTTCTTTCTTTCTTTCTTTCTTTCCTACGTTCTTTCTTTCTTTCTTTTTTCTTTCTTTCTTTCTTTCTTTCTTTCCTACGTTCTTTCTTTCTTTCTTTCTTTCTTTCTTTCTTTCCTTCTTTCTTTTTTCTTTCTTTCTTTCTTTTTTCTTTCTTTCTTCCTTTCTTTTTTCTTTCCTTCTTTCATTCTTTATTTTAATTTCTTTCTTTCTTTTTTCTTTCTTTCTTTCTTTCTTTTTTCTTTCTTTCTTTCTTTATTTCTTTTTAATTTCTTTCTTTCTTTTTTTCTTTCTTTCTTTCTTTCTTTTTAATTTCTTTCTTTCTTTCTTTCTATCTTTCTTTCTTTCTTTCCCACGTTCTTTCCTTCTTTCTTTCTTCTTTCTTTTTTTCTTTCTTTCTTTCTTTCTTTCTTCTTCCCTTCTTTCTTTCCTACGTTCTTTGTTTCTTTATTTCTTCTTCTTTCTTTCTTTCTTTTTAATTTCTTTCTTTCTTTCTTTCTTTCTTTCTTTCTTTCTTTCTTTCTTTCTTTCCTACGTTCTTTCCTTCTTTATTTCTTCTTCTTTCTTTCTTTCTTTCTTTTTAATTTCTTTCTTTCTTTCTTTCTTTCTTTTTAATTTCTTTCTTTTCTACGTTCTTTCTTTCTTTCTTTCTTTCTTTTTCTTTCATTCTTTCTTTCTTTCTTTCTTTCTTTTTTCTTTCTTTCTTTCTTTCTTTCTTTTTTCTTTCTTTCTTTATTTCTTTTTAATTTCTTTCTTTCTTTTTTTCTTTCTTTCTTTCTTTCTTTTTAATTTCTTTCTTTCTTTCTTTCTATCTTTCTTTCTTTCTTTCCCACGTTCTTTCTTTCTTTCTTTCTTCTTTCTTTCTTTCTTTCTTTCTTTCTTTCTTTCTTTCTTTCTTTCTTTCTTTCTTTCCTACATTCTTTCCTTCTTTATTTCTTCTTCTTTCTTTCTTTCTTTCTTTTTAAATTTCTTTCTTTCTTTCTTTCTTTCTTTTTAATTTCTTTCTTTCCTACGTTCTTTCTTTCTTTCTTTCTTTCTTTTTCTTTCATTCTTTCTTTCTTTCTTTCTTTCTTTCTTTTTTCTTTCTTTCTCTTTTCTTTCTTTCTTTCTTTCTTTCTTTCTTTCTTTCTTTCTTTCTTTTTAATTTCTTTCTTTCTTTCTTTCTTTCTTTCTTTCTTTTTTCTTTCCTTTTATTTTCTTTCTTTCTTTCTTTTTTTCTTTTTAATTTCTTACTTTCTTTTTAATTTCTTTCTTTCTTTCTTTTTTCTTTCTTTCTTTCTTTCTTTCTTTCCTACGTTCTTTCTTTCTTTCTTTCTTCTTTCTTTCTTTCTTTCTTTCTTTTTTCTTTCTTTCTTTCTTTCTTTCTTTCCTACGTTCTTTCTTTCTTTCTTTCTTCTTTCTTTCTTTCTTTCCTTCTTTCTTTTTTTCTTTCTTTCTTTCTTTCTTTCTTTTTAATTTCTCTCTTTCTTTCCTACGTTCTTTCTTTCTTTCTTTTTTCTTTCTTTCTTTCTTTCTTTCTTTCCTACGTTCTTTCTTTCTTCTTTTTTCTTTCTTTCTTTCTTTTTAATTTCTTTCTTTCTTTCTTTCTTTCTTTCTTTCTTTCTTTCTTTCCTACGTTCTTTCTTTCTTTCTTTCTTCTTTCTTTCTTTCTTTTTTCTTTCTTTCTTTCTTTCTTTCTTTCTTTCTTTCTTTCTTTCTTTCTTTCTTTTTAATTTCTTTATTTCTTTCTTTCTTTCTTTCTTTCCTTTTAATTTCTTTCTTTCTTTCTTTTTTTCTTTTTAATTTCTTACTTTCTTTTTAATTTCTTTCTTTCTTTCTTTCTTTCTTTTTTCTTTCTTTCTTTCCTACGTTCTTTCTTTCTTTCTTTCTTCTTTCTTTCTTTCTTTCTTTCTTTTTTCTTTCTTTCTTTCTTTCTTTCTTTCTTTCTTTCTTTCTTTCTTTCTTTCCTACGTTCTTTCTTTCTTTCTTTCTTCTTTCTTTCTTTCTTTTCTACG
>JAVLUU010000638.1:35000-40000 GCA_032206185.1 Columba guinea | reverse complement strand
AAAAGAAAGAATGAAAGTAAGAAAGAAAGAAATAAAAAAGAAAGAAAGAAAGAAAGAAAGAAAGAAATTAAAAAGAAAGAAAGAAAAAAAAAGAAGAAAGAAAGAAAGAAAGAACGTAGGAAAGAAAGAAAGAAAAAAGAAAGAAATAAAGAAGAAGAAAGAAAGAAAGAAAGAACGTAGGAAAGAAAGAAAGAAAGAAAGAAAAAAGAAAGAAAGAAAGAAATTAAAAAGAAAGAAAGAAAGAAAGGAAAAAGAAAGAAAAAAGAAAGAAAGAAAGAAAAAAGAAAGAAATTAAAATGTAAGAAAGAAAGAAAGAAAGAAAAAAAAGAAAGAGAGAAAGAAATTAAAAAGAAAGAAAAAAGAAAGAAAGAAAGAAAGAAAGAAAGAAAGAAAGAAAGAAAGAAATTAAAAAGAAAGAAAGAAAGAAAAAAGAAGAAAGAATGAACGTAGGAAAGAAAGAAAGAAAGAAAGAAAGAAATTAAAAAGAAAGAAAGAAAGAAAGAAAACAGAAAGAAAGAAAGAAAAAAGAAAGAAAGAACGTAGGAAAGAAGGAGAGAAAGAAAGAAAGAAAGAAGAAAGAAAGAAAGAAAGAAGAAAGAAACAAAAAAGAAAGAAAGAAAGAAAGAAGAAAGAAAGAACGTAGGAAAGAAAGAAAGAAAGAAAGATATAAAGAAAGAAAGAAAGAAAGAAAGAAAATAAAAGAAAGAAAAAAGAAAGAAAGAAAGAAAGAAAGAAAGAAAATAAAAGAAAGAAACAAAGAAAGAAAGAAAGAAAGAAATTAAAAAGAAAGAAAAAAAAAAAGAAGAAAGAAAGAAAGAAAGAAAGAACGTAGGAAAGAATAGAAAGAAAAAAGAAAGAAAGAAAGAAAGAAGAAAGAAAGAAAGAAAGAACGTAGGAAAGAAAGAAAGAAAGAAAAAAGAAAAAAAGAAAGAAAGAAAAAGAAAGAAATTAAAATAAAGAAAGAAAGAAAGAAAAAAGAAAGAAAGAAAGAAAAAAGAAAGAAAGAAAGAAAGAAAGAAAGAAAGAAAAAAGAAAGAAAGAACGTAGGAAAGAAAGAAAGAAAGAAATAAATTAAAAAGAAAGAAAGAAAGAAAGAAAGAAAGAAAGAAAGAAAGAAAGAAAGAAAGAAAAAAGAAAGAAAGAAAAAAGAAAGAAAGAAAGAAAGAAAGAAAGAAAGAAAAAAGAAAGAAAAAGAAAGAACGTAGGAAAGAAAGAAATTAAAAAGAAAGAAAGAAAGAAAGAAACAAAGAAACAAAGATAGAAAGAAAGAAAGAAATTAAAAAGAAAGAAAGAAAAAAAAAGAAGAAAGAAAGAAAGAAAGAAAGAACGTAGGAAAGAAAGAAAGAAAAAAGAAAGAAAGAAATAAAGAAAGAAAGAAAGAAAGAAGAAAGAAAGAAAGAAACAACGTAGGAAAGAAAGAAAGAAAGAAAGAAAGAAAAAAGAAAGAAAGAAAGAACGTAGGAAAGAAAGAAAGAAATTAAAAAGAAAGAAAGAAAAAAGAAAGAAAGAAAGAAAAAAAGAAAGAAGGAAAGAAAGAAAAAGAAAGAAAGAAAGAAAGAACGTAGGAAAGAAAGAAAGAAAGAAAAAAGAAAGAAAGAAAGAAAGAAAGAAAGAAAGAAAGAAAGAAAGAAAGAAAAAAGAAAGAAGAAAGAAAGAAAGAAAGAACGTGGGAAAGAAAGAAAGAAAGAAAGAAAGATAGAAAGAAAGAAATTAAAAAGAAAGAAAGAAAGAAAGAAAATGAAAGAAAGAAAGAAAGAAAGAAAGAAAGAAAGAAAGAAAGAAAGAAAAAAGAAAGAAAGAAAGAAAGAAAGAAAGAAAGAAAGAAAGAAAGAAAGAAAAAAGAAAGAAGAAAGAAAGAAAGAAAGAACGTGGGAAAGAAAGAAAGAAAGAAAGAAAGATAGAAAGAAAGAAATTAAAAAGAAAGAAAGAAAGAAAGAAAATGAAAGAAAGAAAGAAAGAAAGAAGGAAAAAAGAAAGAATGAAAGAAAGAAAGAAAGAAAGAAAGAAAAAAGAAAGAAAGAAAGAAAGAAAGAAAGAAATTAAAAAGAAAGAAAGAAAGAAAGAAATTAAAAAGAAAGAAAGAAAAAAAAAGAAGAAAGAAAGAAAGAAAGAACGTAGGAAAGAAAGAAAGAAAAAAGAAAGAAATAAAGAAGAAGAAAGAAAGAAAGAAAGAACGTAGGAAAGAAAGAAAGAAAGAAAGAAAAAAGAAAGAAAGAAAGAAATTAAAAAGAAAGAAAGAAAGAAAGGAAAAAGAAAGAAAAAAGAAAGAAAGAAAGAAAAAAGAAGAAAGAAATTAAAAAGTAAGAAAGAAAGAAAGAAAGAAAAAAAAGAAAGAGAGAAAGAAATTAAAAAGAAAGAAAAAAGAAAGAAAGAAAGAAAGAAAGAAAGAAAGAAAGAAAGAAAGAAAGAAAGAAAGAAAGAAATTAAAAAGAAAGAATGAAAGAAAAAAGAAGAAAGAATGAACGTAGGAAAGAAAGAAAGAAAGAAAGAAATTAAAAAGAAAGAAAGAAAGAAAGAAAACAGAAAGAAAGAAAGAAAAAAGAAAGAAAGAACGTAGGAAAGAAAGAAAGAAAGAAAGAAAGATAGAAAGAAAGAAAGAAAGAAAGAAAGAAAATAAAAGAAAGAAAAAAGAAAGAAAGAAAGAAAGAAAGAAAGAAAGAAAAAAGAAAGAAAGAGAGAAAGAAAGAAAGAAAGAAAGAAAGAAAGAAAGAAAGAAGAAAGAAGAAAGAAAGAAAGAAAGAACGTGGGAAAGAAAGAAAGAAAGAAAGAAAGATAGAAAGAAAGAAATTAAAAAGAAAGAAAGAAAGAAAGAAAATGAAAGAAAGAAAGAAAGAAAGAAAGAAAAAAGAAAGAATGAAAGAAAGAAAGAAAGAAAAAAGAAAGAAAGAAAGAAAGAAAGAAAGAAAGAAATTAAAAAGAAAGAAAGAAAGAAAGAAATTAAAAAGAAAGAAAGAAAAAAAAAGAAGAAAGAAAGAAAGAAAGAACGTAGGAAAGAAAGAAAGAAAAAAGAAAGAAATAAAGAAGAAGAAAGAAAGAAAGAAAGAACGTAGGAAAGAAAGAAAGAAAGAAAGAAAAAAGAAAGAAAGAAAGAAATTAAAAAGAAAGAAAGAAAGAAAGGAAAAAGAAAGAAAAAAGAAAGAAAGAAAGAAAAAAGAAAGAAAGAAATTAAAAAGTAAGAAAGAAAGAAAAAAAAGAAAGAGAGAAAGAAATTAAAAAGAAAGAAAAAAGAAAGAAAGAAAGAAAGAAAGAAAGAAAGAAAGAAAGAAAGAAAGAAAGAAATTAAAAAGAAAGAAAGAAAGAAAAAAGAAGAAAGAATGAACGTAGGAAAGAAAGAAAGAAAGAAAAAATTAAAAAGAAAGAAAGAAAGAAAGAAAACAGAAAGAAAGAAAGAAAAAAGAAAGAAAGAACGTAGGAAAGAAAGAGAGAAAGAAAGAAAGAAAGAAGAAAGAAAGAAAGAAAGAAGAAAGAAACAAAAAAGAAAGAAAGAAAGAAAGAAAAAAGAAAGAAAGAACGTAGGAAAGAAAGAAAGAAAGAAAGAAAGATAGAAAGAAAGAAAGAAAGAAAGAAAGAAAGAAAATAAAAGAAAGAAAAAAGAAAGAAAGAAAGAAAGAAAGAAAGAAAATAAAAGAAAGAAAAAAGAAAGAAAGAAAGAAAGAAAGAAAGAAAAGAAAGAAAGAACGTAGGAAAGAAAGAAAGAAAGTAAGAAATTAAAAAGAAAGAAAGAAAGAAAGAAAGATAGAAAGAAAGAAATAAAGAAAGAAAGAAAGAGAAAGAAAGAAAGAAAGAAAGAACGTAGGAAAGAAAGAAAGAAAGAAATTAAAAAGAAAGAAAGAAAGAAAGAAAGAAAGAAAGAAAGCAAGAAAGAAAAAAGAAAGGAAGAAAAAAGAAAGAAAGAAAGAATGAAAGAAAGAAAGAAAAAAGAAAGAAAGAAAGAAAGAACGTAGGAAAGAAAGAAATTAAAAAGAAAGAAAGAAAGAAAGAAAGAAAGAAAGAAAGAAAGAAAGAAAGAAAGAAAGAAAGAAAGAAAGAAATTAAAAAGAAAGAAAGAAAAAAAAAGAAGAAAGAAAGAAAGAAAGAACGTAGGAAAGAAAGAAAGAAAAAAGAAAGAAATAAAGAAGAAGAAAGAAAGAAAGAAAGAACGTAGGAAAGAAAGAAAGAAAGAAGGAAAGAAAAAAGAAAGAAAGAAAGAAATTAAAAAGAAAGAAAGAAAGAAAGGAAAAAGAAAGAAAAAAGAAAGAAAGAAAGAAAAAAGAAAGAAAGAAATTAAAAAGTAAGAAAGAAAGAAAGAAAGAAAAAAAAGAAAGAGAGAAAGAAATTAAAAAGAAAGAAAAAAGAAAGAAAGAAAGAAAGAAAGAAAGAAAGAAAGAAAGAAAGAAAGAAAGAAAGAAATTAAAAAGAAAGAAAGAAAGAAAAAAGAAGAAAGAATGAACGTAGGAAAGAAAGAAAGAAAGAAAGAAAGAAATTAAAAAGAAAGAAAGAAAGAAAGAAAACAGAAAGAAAGAAAGAAAAAAGAAAGAAAGAACGTAGGAAAGAAGGAGAGAAAGAAAGAAAGAAAGAAGAAAGAAAGAAAGAAAGAAGAAAGAAACAAAAAAGAAAGAAAGAAAGAAAGAAGAAAGAAAGAACGTAGGAAAGAAAGAAAGAAAGATAGAAAGAAAGAAAGAAAGAAAGAAAGAAAATAAAAGAAAGAAAAAAGAAAGAAAGAAAGAAAGAAAGAAAATAAAAGAAAGAAACAAAGAAAGAAAGAAAGAAAGAAATTAAAAAGAAAGAAAAAAAAAAAGAAGAAAGAAAGAAAGAAAGAAAGAACGTAGGAAAGAATAGAAAGAAAAAAGAAAGAAAGAAAGAAAGAAGAAAGAAAGAAAGAAAGAACGTAGGAAAGAAAGAAAGAAAGAAAAAAGAAAAAAAGAAAGAAAGAAAAAGAAAGAAATTAAAATAAAGAAAGAAAGAAAGAAAAAAGAAAGAAAGAAAGAAAAAAGAAAGAAAGAAAGAAAGAAAGAAAGAAA
>JAVLUU010000638.1:30000-32500 GCA_032206185.1 Columba guinea | reverse complement strand
AAGAAAAAAGAAAGAAAGAAAGAACGTAGGAAAGAAAGAAAGAAAGAAATTAAAAAGAAAGAAAGAAAGAAAAAAGAAAGAAAGAAAGAAAAAAAGAAAGAAGGAAAGAAAGAAAGAAGAAAGAAAGAAAGAAAGAACGTGGGAAAGAAAGAAAGAAAGAAATTAAAAAGAAAGAAAGAAAGAAAAAAGAAAGAAAGAAAGAAAGAAAAAAGAAAGAAGAAAGAAAGAAAGAAAGAACGTGGGAAAGAAAGAAAGAAAGAAATTAAAAAGAAAGAAAGAAAGAAAAAAGAAAGAAAGAAAGAAAGAAAAAAGAAAGAAGAAAGAAAGAAAGAAAGAACGTGGGAAAGAAAGAAAGAAAGAAAGAAAGATAGAAAGAAAGAAATTAAAAAGAAAGAAAGAAAGAAAGAAAATGAAAGAAAGAAAGAAAGAAAGAAAGAAAGAAAGAAAAAAGAAAGAATGAAAGAAAGAAAGAAAGAAAGAAAAAAGAAAGAAAGAAAGAAAGAAAGAAAGAAATTAAAAAGAAAGAAAGAAAGAAAGAAATTAAAAAGAAAGAAAGAAAAAAAATAAGAAAGAAAGAAAGAAAGAAAGTAGGAAAGAAAGAAAGAAAAAAGAAAGAAATAAAGAAGAAGAAAGAAAGAAAGAAAGAACGTAGGAAAGAAAGAAAGAAAGAAAGAAAGAAAGAAAAAAGAAAGAAAGAAAGAAATTAAAAAGAAAGAAAGAAAGAAAGAAAAAAGAAAGAAAAAAGAAAGAAAGAAAGAAAAAAGAAAGAAAGAAATTAAAAAGTAAGAAAGAAAGAAAGAAAGAAAAAAAAGAAAGAGAGAAAGAAATTAAAAAGAAAGAAAAAAGAAAGAAAGAAAGAAAGAAAGAAAGAAAGAAAGAAAGAAAGAAAGAAAGAAAGAAATTAAAAAGAAAGAATGAAAGAAAAAAGAAGAAAGAATGAACGTAGGAAAGAAAGAAAGAAAGAAAGAAATTAAAAAGAAAGAAAAAAAGAAAGAAAACAGAAAGAAAGAAAGAAAAAAGAAAGAAAGAACGTAGGAAAGAAAGAAAGAAAGAAAGAAAGATAGAAAGAAAGAAAGAAAGAAAGAAAGAAAGAAAGAAAATAAAAGAAAGAAAAAAGAAAGAAAGAAAGAAAGAAAGAAAGAAAGAAAAAAGAAAGAAAGAAAGAAAGAAAGAAAGAAAGAAAGAAAGAAAGAAAAAAGAAAGAAGATAGAAAGAAAGAAAGAACGTGGGAAAGAAAGAAAGAAAGAAAGAAAGATAGAAAGAAAGAAATAAAAAAGAAAGAAAGAAAGAAAATGAAAGAAAGAAAGAAAGAAAGAAAGAAAGAAAGAAAAAAGAAAGAATGAAAGAAAGAAAGAAAGAAAGAAAAAAGAAAGAAAGAAAGAAAGAAAGAAAGAAATTAAAAAGAAAGAAAGAAAGAAAGAAATTAAAAAGAAAGAAAGAAAAAAAAAGAAGAAAGAAAGAAAGAAAGAACGTAGGAAAGAAAGAAAGAAAAAAGAAAGAAATAAAGAAGAAGAAAGAAAGAAAGAAAGAACGTAGGAAAGAAAGAAAGAAAGAAAGAAAAAAGAAAGAAAGAAAGAAATTAAAAAGAAAGAAAGAAAGAAAGGAAAAAGAAAGAAAAAAGAAAGAAAGAAAGAAAAAAGAAAGAAAGAAATTAAAAAGTAAGAAAGAAAGAAAGAAAGAAAAAAAAAAGAGAGAAAGAAATTAAAAAGAAAGAAAAAAGAAAGAAAGAAAGAAAGAAAGAAAGAAAGAAAGAAAGAAAGAAAGAAAGAAAGAAATTAAAAAGAAAGAAAGAAAGAAAAAAGAAGAAAGAATGAACGTAGGAAAGAAAGAAAGAAAGAAAGAAAGAAATTAAAAAGAAAGAAAGAAAGAAAGAAAACAGAAAGAAAGAAAGAAAAAAGAAAGAAAGAACGTAGGAAAGAAGGAGAGAAAGAAAGAAAGAAAGAAGAAAGAAAGAAAGAAAGAAGAAAGAAACAAAAAAGAAAGAAAGAAAGAAAGAAGAAAGAAAGAACGTAGGAAAGAAAGAAAGAAAGAAAGATAGAAAGAAAGAAAGAAAGAAAGAAAGAAAATAAAAGAAAGAAAAAAGAAAGAAAGAAAGAAAGAAAGAAAGAAAATAAAAGAAAGAAACAAAGAAAGAAAGAAAGAAAGAAATTAAAAAGAAAGAAAAAAAAAAGAAGAAAGAAAGAAAGAAAGAAAGAACGTAGGAAAGAATAGAAAGAAAAAAGAAAGAAAGAAAGAAAGAAGAAAGAAAGAAAGAAAGAACGTAGGAAAGAAAGAAAGAAAGAAAAAAGAAAAAAAGAAAGAAAGAAAAAGAAAGAAATTAAAATAAAGAAAGAAAGAAAGAAAAAAGAAAGAAAGAAAGAAAAAAGAAAGAAAGAAAGAAAGAAAGAAAGAAAGAAAAAAGAAAGAAAGAACGTAGGAAAGAAAGAAAGAAAGAAATAAATTAAAAGGAAAGAAAGAAAGAAAGAAAGAAAGAAAGAAAGAAAGAAAAAAGAAAGAAAGA
>JAVLUU010000638.1:2500-5000 GCA_032206185.1 Columba guinea | reverse complement strand
AAAGAAAGAAAGAAAGAAAGAAAGAAAAAAAAGAAAGAGAGAAAGAAATTAAAAAGAAAGAAAAAAGAAAGAAAGAAAGAAAGAAAGAAAGAAAGAAAGAAATTAAAAAGAAAGAAAGAAAGAAAAAAGAAGAAAGAAAGAACGTAGGAAAGAAAGAAAGAAAGAAAGAAATTAAAAAGAAAGAAAGAAAGAAAGAAAACAGAAAGAAAGAAAGAAAAAAGAAAGAAAGAACGTAGGAAAGAAAGAGAGAAAGAAAGAAAGAAAAAAGAAAGGAAGAAAGAAAGAAACAAAAAAGAAAGAAAGAAAGAAAGAAGAAAGAAAGAAAGAACGTAGGAAAGAAAGAAAGAAAGAAAGAAAGATAGAAAGAAAGAAAGAAAGAAAGAAAGAAAGAAAGAAAGAAAGAAAAGAAGAAAATAAAAGAAAGAAAGAACGTAGGAAAGATAGAAAGAAAGTAAGAAATTAAAAAGAAAGAAAGAAAGAAAGAAAGAAAGAAAGAAAGAAAGAAAGAAAGAAAGAAAGAAAAAAGAAAGAAAGAAAAAAGAAAGAAAGAAAGAAAGAAAGAAAGAAAGAAAGAAAGAAAGAGAAAGAAAGAAAGAAAGAAAGAACGTAGAAAGAAAAGAAATTAAAAAGAAAGAAAGAAGAAAGAAAGAAATTAAAAGGAAAGAAAGAAAGAAAGAAGAAGAAAGAAAGAAAGAAAGAACATAGGAAAGAAAGAAAAAAGAAAAAAGAAAAAAGAAAGAAAGAAAGAAAGAAAAAAAGAAAGAAGAAAGAAAGAAGGAAAGAAAGAAAGAAAGAAAAAAGAAAGAAAGAACGAAAGAAAAAGAAAGAAAGAAATTAAAAGAAAGAAAGAAGGAAAAAAGAAAGAAGAAAGAAAAAAGAAAGAAAGAAAGAAAGAAAGAAAAAAGAATGAAAGAAAGAACGTAGGAAAGAAAGAAAGAAAGAAAGAAAAAAGAAAGAAAGAAAGAACGTACGAAAGAAAGAAAGAAAGAAAGAAAGAAAGAAAGAAAGAAGAAAGAAAGAAAGATAGAAAGAAAGAAAGAAAGAAAGAAAGAAAGAAGGAAAGAAAGAAAGAAAAAAGAAAGAAATAAAGAAAGAAAAAAGAAAGAAAGAAAGAAAGAAAATAAAAGAAAGAAAGAACGTAGGAAATAAAGAAAGAAGAAAGAAAGAAAGAAAGATAGAAAGAAAGAAGAAAAGAAATTAAAAAGAAAGAAAGAAAGAAAGAAAAAGAAAGAAAGAAAAAAGAAAGAAAGAAAAAGAAAGAAAGAAAGAAAAAAGAAAGAAAGAAAGAAAAAAGAAAGAAAGAAATTAAAATAAAGAAAGAAAGAAAGAAAGAATAAAGAATGAAAGAAAGAAAAATAAAAGAAAGACAGAAAGAAAGAAAGAAAAAAGAAAGAAAGAAAGAACGTAGGAAAGAAAGAAAGAAAGAAATTAAAAAGAAAGAAAGAAAGAAAGAAAGAAAGAAAGAAAGAAGAAAGAAAGAAAGAAAGAAAAAAGAAAGAAAGAAGAAACAAAGAAAGAAAGAAAGAAATTAAAAAGAAAGAAAGAATGAAAAAAGAAGAAAGAAAGAACGTAGGAAAGAAAGAAAGAAAAAAAGGAAAGAAAGAAAGAAAGAAAGAAATTAAAAAGAAACAAAGAAAGAAAGAAAAAAGAAAGAAAGAAAGAAAGAAAGAAACAAAAAAGAAAGAAAGAAAGAGAGAAGAAAGAAAGAAAGAAAGAACGTAGGAAAGAAAGAAAGAAAGATAGAAAGAAAGAAAGAAAGAAAGAAATTAGAAAGAAAGAAAGAAAGAAAGAAAAAGAAAGAAATTAAAAAGAAAGAAAGAAAGAAAGAAAAAAGAAAGAAAGAAAGAAAGAAAAAAGAAAGAAAGAAAGAAAGAAAGAAAGAAAGAAAGAAAAAAGAAAGAAAGAAAGAACGTAGGAAAGAAAGAAAGAAAGAAAGAAAGAAAGAAATTAAAAAGAAAGAAAGAAAGAAAGGAAAGAAAGAAAGAAAGAAAGAAAGAAAGAAAGAAAGAAAAAAGAAAGAAAGAAATTAAAAAGAAAGAAAGAAAAAAGAAAGAAAGAAAGAAAGAAAGAACGTAAGAAAGAAAGAGCGTAAGAAAGAAAGAAAGAAAAAAAGAACGTAGGAAAGAAAGAAATTAAAAAGAAAGAAAGAAAGAAAGAAAAAAGAAAGAAAGAAAGAAAAAAAGAAAGAAGGAAAGAAAGAAAGAAAGAAGAAAGAAAGAAAGAAAGAACGTAGGAAAGAAAGAAAGAAAGAAAAAAGAAAGAAAGAAAGAAAGAAAGAGAGAAAGAAAAAGAAAGAAGAAAGAAAGAAAGAAAGAACGTGGGAAAGAAAGAAAGAAAGAAAGAAAGAAAGAAAGAAATTAAAAAGAAAGTAAGAAAGAAAGAAAATGAAAGAAAGAAAGAAAGAAAGAAAGAAAGAAAAAGAAAGAAATTAAAATAAAGAAAGAAAGAAAGAAAGAAAAAAGAAAGAAAGAAAGAAAGAAAAAAGAAAGAATGAAAGAAA
>JAVLUU010000636.1:32500-37500 GCA_032206185.1 Columba guinea | reverse complement strand
AAAGAAAGAAAAAAGAAAGAAAGAAATTAAAAAGAAAGAAAGAAAGAAAAAAGAAAAAAAGAAAGAAAGAAAGAAAGAAAGAAAGAACGTAGGAAAGAAAGAAAAAATAAATAAAGAAAGAAAGAAAGAAAGAAAAAAGAATGAAAGAAAGAACGTAGGAAAGAAAGAAAGAAAGAAAGAAAAAAGAAAGAAAGAAAGAACGTAGGAAAGAAAGAAAGAAAGAAAGAAAGAAAGAAAGAAAGAAAGAAAAAGAAAGAAAGAAAGAAAAAAGTAAGAAAGAAATTAAAATAAATAAAGAAAGAAAGAAAGAAAAAAGAAAGAAAGAAAGAAAAAAGAAAGAAAGAAAGAAAGAAAGAAAGAAAGAAAGAAAGAAAGAAAGAAGAAAGAAAGAACGTAGGAAAGAAAGAAAGAAAGAAATTAAAAAGAAAGAAAGAAAGAAAGAAAGAAGACAGAAAGAAAGAAAGAAAGAAAGAAAGAAAGAACGTAGGAAAGAAAGAAAGAAAGAAAGAAAGAAAGAAAAGAAAGAAAGAAAAAAGAAAGGAAGAAAGAACATAGGAAAGAAAGAAAGAAAGAAAGAAAGAAATTAAAAAAAAAGAAAGAAAGAAAAAAGAAAGAAAGAAGGAAAGAAAGAAAGAAAAAAGAAAGAAAGAAAGAAAGAAAGAAAGAAAGAAAGAAAGAAAGAAAGAAAGAAACTAAAAAGAAGAAAGAAAGAAAAAAGAAAGAAAGAAAGAAAGAAAGAAAAAAGAAAGAAAGAAAATAAAATAAAGAAAGAAAGAAAGAAGGAAAAAAGAAAGAAAGAAAGAAAGAAAAAGAAAGAAAGAAAGAAAGAAAGAAAGAAAGAAAGAAAGAAAGAAAGAAAAAAGAAAGAAAGAAAGAACGTAGGAAAGAAAGAAAGAAAGAAAGAAATTAAAAAGAAAGAAAGAAATAAAGAAAGAAAGAAAGAAAGAAAGAAAGAAAAAAGAAAGAAAGAAAAAGGAAAGAAAGAAAGAAAGAAAGAAAGAAAGAAAGAAAGAAAGAAAGAAAGAAAAAAGAAAGAAAGTAAGAAAGAAAGAACGTAGGAAAGAAAGAAAGAAAAAAGAAAGAAAGAAAGAAAGTACGTAGGAAAGAAAGAAAGAAAGAAAGAAAGAAAAAAGAAAGAAAGAATAAACGTAGGAAAGAAAGAAAGAAAGAAATTAAAAAGAAAGAAAGAAAGAAAGAAAGAAAGAAAAAAGAAAGAAGAAAAAAAAGAAAGAAGGAAAGAAAGAAAGAAAGAAGAAAGAAAGAAAGAAGAAAGAACGTAGGAAAGAAAGAAAGAAAGAAAGAAAACAGAAAAAGGAAGAAAGAAAGAAAGAAAAAATAA
This sequence comes from Columba guinea, assembly GCA_032206185.1. Taxonomy (NCBI): domain Eukaryota; kingdom Metazoa; phylum Chordata; class Aves; order Columbiformes; family Columbidae; genus Columba; species Columba guinea. Next base: position 36,161 of record JAVLUU010000636.1, on the reverse strand, counting down.
AGAAAGAACGTAGGAAAGAAAGAAAGAAAGAAAGAAAGAAAGAAATTAATAAGAAAGAAAGAAAGAAAGAAAAAAGAAAGAAAGAAAGAAAGAAAGAAACAAAAGAAAGAAAGAAAGAAAGAAGGAAGAAAGAAGAAAGAAAGAAAGAAAGAACGTAGGAAAGAAAGAAAGAAAAAAGACAGAAAGAAAGAAAGAAGGAAAGAAAGAAATTAAAAAGAAAGAAAGAAAGAAAGAAAAAAGAAAGAAAGAAATTTAAAAGAGAGAAAGAAAGAAAAAAGAAAGAAAGAAATTTAAAAGAATGAAAGCAAAAAAGAAAAAAGAAAGAAAGAAAGAAAGAAAAAAGAAAGAAAGAAAAAGAACGTAGGAAAGAAAGAAATTAAAAACAAAGAAAGAAAGAAAGAAGAAGAAAGAAAGAAAGAAAGAACGTAGGAAAGAAAGAAAGAAAGAAAAAAGAAAGAAAGAATGAAAGAAAGAAAGAAAAAAAGAAAGAAGAAAGAAAGAAAGAAAGAACGTGGGAAAGAAAGAAAGAAAGAAAGATAGAAAGAAAGAAAGAAATTAAAAAGAAAGAAAGAAAGAATAAAAAAGAAAGAAAGAAATTAAAAAGAAATAAAGAAAGAAATAAAGAAAAAAGAAAGAAAGAAAGAAAAAAGAAAGAAAGAAATTAAAATAAAGAAAGAAGGAAAGAAAGAAAAAAAAAGAAAGAAATTTAAAAGAGTGAAAGCAAAAAAGAAAAAAGAAAGAAAGAAAGAAAGAAAAAAGAAAGAAAGAAAGAAAGAACGTAGGAAAGAAAGAAATTAAAAAGAAAGAAAGAAAGAAATTAAAAACAATGAAAGAAAGAAAGAAGAAGAAAGAAAGAAAGAAAGAACGTAGGAAAGAAAGAAGAAAGAAAAAAGAAAGAAAGAATGAAAGAAACAAAGAAAAAAAGAAAGAAGAAGAAAGAAAGAAAGAACGTGGGAAAGAAAGAAAGAAATAAAGATAGAAAGAAAGAAAGAAATTAAAAAGAAAGAAAGAAAGAATAAAAAAGAAAGAAAGAAATTAAAAAGAAATAAAGAAAGAAATAAAGAAAAAGAAAGAAAGAAAGAAAAAAGAAAGAAAGAAATTAAAGTAAAGAAAGATGGAATGAAAGAAAAAGGAAAGAAAGAAAGAAAGAAAAAAGAAAGAAAGAAAGAAAGAAAGAAAGAAAAGAGAAAGAAAGAAAACGTAGGAAAGAAAGAAAGAAAGAAAGAAATTAAAAAGAAAGAAAGAAAGAAAGAAAGAAAGAAAGAAAGAAAGAAAGAAAGAAAGAAAGAAGGAAAGAAAGAAAGAAAGAAAGAAAAAAGAAAGAAAGAAAAAAGAAAGAAAGAAAGAACGTAGGAAAGAAAGAAAGAAAGAAAGAAAGAAAAAAGAAAGAAAGAACGTAGGAAAGAAAGAAAGAAAAAAAGAAAATTTAAAGAAAGAAAAAAAGAAAGAAGGAAAGAAAGAAAGAAAGAAGAAAGAAAGAAAGATCGTAGGAAAGAAAGAAAGAAAGAAATGAAGAAATTAAAAAAGAAAGAAAGAAGGAAAAAAAGAAAGAAAGAAAAAAGAAAGAAAGAAAGAAAGAAATTAAAAAGAAAGAAAGAAAGAAAGAAAGAAAGAAAGAAAGAAAGAAAGAAAGAAAGAAAGAAAGAAGGAAAGAAAAAAGAAAGAAAGAAAGAAATTAAAAAGAAAGAAAGAAAAAAGAAGAAAGAAAGAACGTAGGAAAGAAAGAAAGAAAGAAAGAAAGAAAGAAATTAAAAAGAAAGAAAGAAAGAAAGAAAGAAGACAGAAAGAAAGAAAGAAAGAAAGAAAGAAAGAACGTAGGAAAGAAAGAAAGAAAGAAAGAAAGAAAGAAAAGAAAGAAAGAAAAAAGAAAGGAAGAAAGAACATAGGAAAGAAAGAAAGAAAGAAAGAAATTAAAAAAAAAGAAAGAAAGAAAAAAGAAAGAAAGAAGGAAAGAAAGAAAGAAAAAAGAAAGAAAGAAAGAAAGAAAGAAAGAAAGAAAGAAAGAAAGAAAGAAAGAAACTAAAAAGAAAGAAAGAAAGAAAAAGGAAAGAAAGAAAGAAAGAAAGAAAAAAGAAAGAAAGAAAATAAAATAAAGAAAGAAAGAAAGAAGGAAAAAAGAAAGAAAGAAAGAAAGAAAAAGAAAGAAAGAAAGAAAGAAAGAAAGAAAGAAAGAAAAAAGAAAGAAAGAAAGAACGTAGGAAAGAAAGAAAGAAAGAAAGAAATTAAAAAGAAAGAAAGAAATAAAGAAAGAAAGAAAGAAAGAAAGAAAGAAAAAAGAAAGAAAGAAAAAGGAAAGAAAGAAAGAAAGAAAGAAAGAAAGAAAGAAAGAAAGAAAGAAAGAAAGAAAGAAAGAAAAAAGAAAGAAAGTAAGAAAGAAAGAACGTAGGAAAGAAAGAAAGAAAAAAGAAAGAAAGAAAGAAAGTACGTAGGAAAGAAAGAAAGAAAGAAAGAAAGAAAAAAGAAAGAAAGAATAAACGTAGGAAAGAAAGAAAGAAAGAAATTAAAAAGAAAGAAAGAAAGAAAGAAAGAAAGAAAAAAGAAAGAAAGAAAAAAAGAAAGAAGGAAAGAAAGAAAGAAAGAAGAAAGAAAGAAAGAAAGAAAGAACGTAGGAAAGAAAGAAAGAAAGAAAGAAAACAGAAAAAGAAAGAAAGAAAGAAAGAAAAAATAAAGAAAGAACGTAGGAAAGAAAGAAAGAAAGAAAGAAAGAAAGAAATTAATAAGAAAGAAAGAAAGAAAGAAAAAAGAAAGAAAGAAAGAAAGAAACAAAAGAAAGAAAGAAAGAAAGAAGGAAGAAAGAAGAAAGAAAGAAAGAAAGAACGTAGGAAAGAAAGAAAGAAAAAAGACAGAAAGAAAGAAAGAAAGAAAGAAAGAAATTAAAAAGAAAGAAAGAAAGAAAGAAAAAAGAAAGAAAGAAATTTAAAAGAGAGAAAGAAAGAAAAAAGAAAGAAAGAAATTTAAAAGAATGAAAGCAAAAAAGAAAAAAGAAAGAAAGAAAGAAAGAAAAAAGAAAGAAAGAAAAAGAACGTAGGAAAGAAAGAGATTAAAAACAAAGAAAGAAAGAAAGAAGAAGAAAGAAAGAAAGAAAGAACGTAGGAAAGAAAGAAAGAAAGAAAAAAGAAAGAAAGAATGAAAGAAAGAAAGAAAAAAAGAAAGAAGAAAGAAAGAAAGAAAGAACGTGGGAAAGAAAGAAAGAAAGAAAGATAGAAAGAAAGAAAGAAATTAAAAAGAAAGAAAGAAAGAATAAAAAAGAAAGAAAGAAATTAAAAAGAAATAAAGAAAGAAATAAAGAAAAAAGAAAGAAAGAAAGAAAAAAGAAAGAAAGAAATTAAAATAAAGAAAGAAGGAAAGAAAGAAAAAAAAAAGAAAGAAATTTAAAAGAGTGAAAGCAAAAAAGAAAAAAGAAAGAAAGAAAGAAAGAAAAAAGAAAGAAAGAAAGAAAGAACGTAGGAAAGAAAGAAAATAAAAAGAAAGAAAGAAAGAAATTAAAAACAATGAAAGAAAGAAAGAAGAAGAAAGAAAGAAAGAAAGAACGTAGGAAAGAAAGAAAGAAAGAAAAAAGAAAGAAAGAATGAAAGAAACAAAGAAAAAAAGAAAGAAGAAAGAAAGAAAGAAAGAACGTGGGAAAGAAAGAAAGAAATAAAGATAGAAAGAAAGAAAGAAA
>JAVLUU010000634.1:0-52868 GCA_032206185.1 Columba guinea | reverse complement strand
GGGTTCACTCTGCCCCCCCCGTTTCCCCCAGGTCTGGTGCGGTCGCAGCCGCAGGGGCTGCAGCAGTTGGAGGAGCTGGGGGGGCTGGAGGTGCTGGGGGGGGCCCTGCAGAGCCCCCTCCCCCCCCTGCGCGCCCGCGCCGCCTTTCTGCTGCACGTGCTGCTGCTGGAGCAGCCCCGGCTCTGCGGTGAGCACCCCAAAACCAGCCCCGCACCCCAAAACCAGCCCCGCACCCCAAAACCAGCCCCGCACCCCAAAACACACCCTGAACCCCAAAACACACCCTGAACCCCAAAACCAGCCCCGCACCCCAAAACCAGCCCCGCACCCCAAAACACACCCTGAACCCCAAAACACACCCTGAACCCCAAAACCAGCCCCGCACCCCAAAACCAGCCCCGCACCCCAAAACCAGCCCCGCACCCCAAAACACACCCTGAACCCCAAAACCAGCCCCGCACCCCAAAACCAGCCCCGAACCCCAAAACACACCCTGAACCCCAAAACCAGCCCCGCACCCCAAAACCAGCCCCACACCCCAAAACCAGCCCTGCACCCCAAAACCAGCCCCGCACCCCAAAACACACCCTGAACCCCAAAACCAGCCCCGCACCCCAAAACCAGCCCCACACCCCAAAACCAGCCCCACACCCCAAAACCAGCCCCACACCCCAAAACACACCCCAAAACCAGCCCCGCACCCCAAAACACACCCCAAAACCCCAAAATACACCCCCTGAACCCCAAAACACACCCCAAAACACACCCCCGCACCCCAAAACCACCCCTGCACCCCAAAACACACCCCAAAACCCCAAAACACACCACCGCACCCCAAAACCAGCCCCGCACCCCAAAATACACCCCCGCACCCCAAAACACACCCCCGCACCCCAAAACACACCCTGAACCCCAAAACACACCCCAAAACACACCCCCGCACCCCAAAACCAGCCCCGCACCCCAAAACACACCCCCAAACCCCAAAACCAGCCCCGCACCCCAAAACCACCCCCGCACCCCAAAACACACCCCAAAACACACCACCGCACCCCAAAACCAGCCCCGCACCCCAAAACCAGCCCCGCACCCCAAAATACACCCCCGCACCCCAAAACACACCCTGAACCCCAAAACCAGCCCCGCACCCCAAAACACACCCCAAAACACACCCCCGCACCCCAAAACCAGCCCTGCACCCCAAAACCACCCCGGCACCCCAAAACACACCCTGAACCCCAAAACACACCCCAAAACACACCCCCGCACCCCAAAACCAGCCCCCGCACCCCAAAAACACACCCCAAAACACACCCCCGGACCCCAAAACACACCCCCAAACCCCAAAACACACCCCTGGACCCCAAAAGTACACCCCCGCACCCCAAAACACACCCCCAAACCTCAAAACCACCCCCGAACCCCAAAACACACCCTGAACCCCAAAACACACCCCAGAACACACCCCTGCACCCCAAAACACACCCCAAAACCACCCCCCGCACCCCAAAACACACCCCCGGACCCCAAAACACACCCCCGCACCCCAAAACCAGCCCCACACCCCAAAACACACCCCAAAACACACCCCCGCACCCCAAAACACACCCCAAAACCACCCCCGCACCCCAAAACCACCCCCGAACCCCAAAACACACCCCCGAACCCCAAAATACACCCCGAACCCCAAAACACACCCCAAAACCACCCCCCGAACCCCAAAACCACCCCCGCACCCCAAAACCACCCCCCGCACCCCAAAACACACCCCAAAACACACCCCCCGCACCCCAAAACACACCCCCGCACCCCAAAACCAGCCCCGCACCCCCAAAATACACCCCCGCACCCCAAAACACACCCCCGAACCCCAAAACACACCCCCGCACCCCAAAACCTCCCCAACACCCCAAAAACACACCCCCGCACCCCAAAACCACCCCCGGACCCCAAAAGTACACCCCCCCGGACCCCAGAAGTACACCCCCGGACCCCCAAAACCACCCCTGAACCCCCCCATACTCTCCTGAACCCCAAAAACACCCCTGAACCCCCAAAACACCCCTGAACCCCCAAACGCCCCCTGAACCCCTATACCCCCCAAACCCCCAAAACACTTCTGAACCCCCAAAACTCCCCTGAACCTCCCCATACTCCCCTTAACCCCCAAAAACGCTCCTGAACCCCCAAAACCACCCCTGAACCCCCAAAAGCACCCCTGAACCCCCATACCCCACCTGAACCCCCAAAACCACCCCTGAACCCCCCCAAACCCCCCCCCGAACCCCCCAAAATTCCCCTGAACCTCCATACCCCACGTGAACCCCCAAAACCACCTCTGAACCCCCCCAAACACCCATAACCCCCCCCTGGACCCCCAAAACCACCCCTGAACCCCCCCATACCCCCCTGAACCCCAAAAAACACCCCTGAACCCCCCCAAACCCCCATCACCCCCCTGAACCCCCCAAAACTACCCCTGAACCCCCCCAAACCCCCATAATTCTCCTGAACCCCCAGAAACACCCCTGGACCCCCAAAAACACCCCTGAACCTCCCCAAATCCCCATAACCCCCCTGGACCCCCTGAACCCCCAAAAAACACCCCCAGACCCCCATACCCCACCTGAACCCCCAAAACCACCCCTGAATTCACTGTGACCCCCCAATTCGCTGCCCCCCCTAATTCACTGTGACCCCCAATTTGTTGTCCCCCCCAATTCACTGTGTCCCCCCCAATTCGCTGTCCCCCCCCAATTCACTGTGTCCCTCCAATTCACTGTCCCCCCCAATTTGCTGTACCCCAAATTCACTGTGTCCCCCCAATTCACTGTGACCCCCCAATTCACTGTGTCCCCCCCAATCCACTGTGTCCTCCCCAATTCACTGTACCCCCAATCCACTGTGTCCCCCCCAATTCACTGTGACCCCCCCAATTCACTGTACCCCCAATTCACTGTGTCCCCCCCAATTCGCTGTACCCTACATTCACTGTCTCCCCAATTCACTGTGTCCCCCCATTTCGCTGTGCCCCCCCCAATTCACTGTCCCCCCAATTCACTGTGACCCCCCCAATTCACTGTGTCCCCCCATTTCACTGTGCCCCCCCAATTCACTGTCCCCCCAATTCACTGTGACCCCCAATTTACTGTCTGCCCCAATTCACTGTGTCCCCCCAATTTGCTGTCCCCCCAATTCACTGTGTCCCCCCAATTCACTGTGACCCCCCCATTTCACTGTGACCCCCCCAATTCACTGTGCCCCCCCATGTGGCTGTGCCCCCCAGCCCCGCTGTGCCGGGGGGGTCTGGTCCCCCGGTTGGTGTCGCTGCTGCGCACGGAGCACGAGGGGACACACGAGCACGCCCTGGGGACACTGTGCAGGTGACACGGGGGGGGACACTGTGCAGGTGACATGGGGGGGACACTGTGCAGGTGACACGGGGGGGGCATGGGGGGGGGCACTGTGCAGGTGACACGGGGGGGGTCACTGTGCAGGTGACACGGGGGGGACACTGTGCAGGTGACACGGGGGGGGCATGGGGGGGGCACTGTGCAGGTGACACGGGGGGGGACACGGGGGGGGACGCTGTGCAGGTGACACGGGGGGGGCATGGGGGGGGACACTGTGCAGGTGACAGGGGGGGGCACGGGGGGGGACACTGTGCAGGTGACATGGGGGGGCACGGGGGGGGGGACACTGTGCAGGTGACACGGGGGGGGACACTGTGCAGGTGACACGGGGGGGCACAGGGGGGGGACACTGTGCAGGTGACACGGGGGGGCACGGGGGGGGACACTGTGCAGGTGACACGGGGGGCACGGGGGGGGACACTGTGCAGGTGACACGGGGGGGGACACGGGGGGGTACTGTGCAGGTGACACGGGGGGGGACACTGTGCAGGTGACACGGGGGGGGACACTGTGCAGGTGACATGGGGGGGGGACACGGGTTGGGGGGGGTTTGGGTGCCCCCAATATGGGGGAGGTTGGGTGGGGGGTTAGGGGTGGTCAAGGTGTTATGGGGAGGGGGGGGAATTTGGGGGGTTATGGGGGGGCTTGGGGGGGTCCCGGGGGGGCAGTTGGGTGCCCCCAATATGGGGGAGATTGGGTGGGGGTTATGGGGGGGGTCAGGGTGTTATGGGAGGGGGATTTGGGGGTTGGGGGAGGGGCTTGGGGGGGTCCCAGGGGGAGTTTGGGGGATCCCTGGGGAGGGAACTGGGGGGGGGGGGGGCTTGGAGGGATCGCGATGGGGTTTGAGGTCCCAGGGCATCCCTGGGGGGGGAATTGGGGGTCCTGGGGGCATTTGGGTTCCCAGGGGATTCCTGGGGGGGGATTTGGGGGTTGCGGGATGGGGATGGAACTGGGGGAGGTCCCATTGGGTTTGGGGGGGACATGTGGGGCTCTGGGGCCCCAGGGGGGTTTGAGGCACCGCAGGTTTTTATGGGGAGGTTTTGGGGGGTTCTGTGACTCCCCCCAACCATTTCTGTGTGTGTGTCCCCCCCCCAGTTTTGGCGGGTTCCCCCGAGGGGCTGCGCGCGTGCCGGGACCCCCCCCTGGGGCTGGAGCGGCTGCTGCGGGAGCGGCGGGAGCAGCTGGGGGGGCAGCGCGAGTTCCAGGTGAGGGGGGGGGGAACCCAAGGGTGGGGGGGGTAATTTTGGGGGGACACACCCCCCGGTGACCCCCCCCCCCCGTCCTGTAGGAGGAGCTGGAGTTCTGCGAGCAGCTGCTGCAGCTTTGCTTCGACAGCCCCCCCGGGGAGGGGGCCGACCGGTGACCCCCCCCAAAAAATGGGACACCCCCAAAAGTCTGGGGACCCCCCGGGTGCATGGCGACCCCCCCCCCAGTTCTGGGGGTTAATAAAGATTTTGCTCCTCAGTGCGTCTTGGGTTTAAAAATGGGGCGGGGGTGGTGATGTCATTGATGATGTCATCGCTGATGTCATTTAGGGGTGGAGATGTGACACCCCCCCCCAAATGATTGCGACTTGTCAGCACCGCGGGCTGGACAGCGCCGGGGGGCGGGGCTTCCCGGGCTTTGGGGGCGTGGTCTCCCGCCAGGCTGCTGTTAGGGGGCGTGTCCTCACCCGTGTCTGTCGTTAGGGGGCGTGGCCTCCGCGTCCGTTGCCAGGGGGCGTATCCACGCGCCGGGCCGTTGTTAGGGGGTGTATCCACGCGCCGGGCCGTTGCCGGGAGGGGGCGTGGCCACGCACGTTACCTTGGAAACCGCGTCTCCCGCGCCGTGGGTGCGGGGCTCCCGCCGCCGTTCCTCTCTCCCTATTGGCGGCGTCTCCCGGTACCGGCGGGGAGGGGCGTGGCCGGGCCGGTTCCCGCCATGGAGGAGGCGCTCGGCACCGTGTGCTGGTGGGGCCTGTCCCCCGCCATCGACCTGCGGCTGCACCGTGAGCACGACCCCCCGGTGACCCCCCCCCCCGGTAACCCCCCCCCCGGTAACGGGTGACCCCCCCGCAGTCCCCCCGGGCACCGAGGAGGCGGCGGCGCTGCTGGTGGGGGCGGCCGAGGGGCGGCACGTGCTGCTGACGGCGGCCCGGGCCCGGCGGGGACCCCCCCGGGATGTCACCGTACGGAACCGGGGCCGGGGCGGGACCGGGGGGGGTCCCCGTGTTACTGGGGGGGGTTCCCGGGAGGGTTTGGGGGGTTTGGGTGGGGGGGGACCGAGGTGTCCTGGTGTTACCGGGGTGTCCTGGGGGGTGTTACCGGGGTGTCCCCGTGTAATCTGGGGGGGTCCCGGGGCGGGGTCACTGCGGGGGGGGTCTCCATGTTACTGTTGGGGGCCCCGGGGGGTGTTACCGGGGGGTTATTGGGGGTTCCCGAGGGGGTCCCAGTGTTACCGGGAGAGGTACCGGGGGATTCCCGGTGTTACCGAGGTGGGTTACCGGGGGGGGTCGTGGGGGTTCCCGGTGTTACTGGGGGGCTCCCGGGGGGGGTCGTTCCCGGGGGTTATTGGGGGGTCCCAGTGTGAGCGGGGGGTGTACCCGGTGATTCCTGGGGGTTCCCGGGGGCGCCCCGGCTGTTCCCCGGTATTACCGGGGCGGGTCCCGGTGTTCCCGGTCTCATCCCCCCCCAGCTCTTCGTGTCCGAGCGGCGCCCCGAGTCCGTGTCCCGGCAGCTGCTGTTCCTGCTCCTGGCGACCGAAGCCCCGGGACGCATCAGCCCGGCCGGTAACGGGACCCGGGACCCCCCCCCCAAAAACCCACCGGGACCCTCCCCCCCCCGGTACCGGCACCGACCCCCCCGCCCCCCCCCCAGCCCGCGCCGCCGCCATCCTGGAGCTTGTGGGCTCCGTGCGGGTCCGAGCCGGCACCGTGGCCGCGCTGCCCGGAGCCGCCGCCCGGCTGCGCCGCTGGGTCACCGGGAACCGGGACCGGGAGCCGGGCGGACCCGCGGAGCTGCAGCTCATGAAGGTCCGGGAAGGGGACCGGGGATACCGGGGGGAACCGGGGATACCGGGGGGGACCGGACTGGGATGGGGGACACCGGGGGAGGGGGGAACCGGGAGAGCCGGGACTGGCCGGTGATGGGGAACCGGGGAAACCGGGGACCACCCGGAGGGACCGGGAGAGCCGGGACTGGCCGGTGATGGGGAACACGGGGACCGGGGATACCGGACTGGGATGCGGGACCGGGGGGACACCGGGGACACAGGGGGGACCGGGACTGTCTGGTGATGGGGAACCGGGGGGGGACACCGGGGAGGGGGGGAACCGGAAGAACCGGGACTGGCCGGCGATGGGGGAACCGGGGGGAACCGGGGACACCGGGGGGGACCGGGAGAGCCGGGACTGGCCAGCGATGGGGAACCGGGGTGACCGGGAACCGGGGGGAACCGGGGACACAGGGGGGACCGGGACTGTCCGGTGATGGGGAACCGGGGGGGCACGGGGGGACACCGGGGAGGCGGGTCCGGGGGGTACGGGAGGATCCCGGGGCTGTCCGGTGATGGAGAAACGGGGGGGACACCGGAGGGGACCGGAGAACTGGGATGGGGGACCGGGGAGATTGGGTGGGACCGGGGAGGGGGTCCGGGACTGTCCAGTGATGGAGAAACGGGGGGGACACCGGAGGGGACCGGGAGACTGGGGGGGAACGGGGACTGCCCGGTAGCGAGACCCCGGGGTGAGTGAGGAACGGGGGGGACACCGGGCAGGAAGAACCGGGGGGAATTCGGGGTCGCAGTGCCGGTCCCGGGGGTCTCAGGGGTCCGGGGATCCCCTGGTACCGGGTCCCACGGGGGGAACCGGGATGGGGGTCCCGGGTCCGTTCGGTGGCGGGGAAGCGGGTGAGGGTCCAGGGGTCCCGGTGGCGCCCGTTCCCGTTCGCGGTTCCCCCGGTAGTGCCGGGACCGGGACGCACTCGAGGCCGTTTTGCGGCGCTGGGAGCGGCCGGGACTCGAACCCGCGTCCGCCCCGGAGTCGGAACCGGAGCCCCGGGGGTGGGGAGCGGCGGCTGCGGCGGCTCCTGGGGACCCGGTACGAGGCGAGAGCGGCCGTGGCGGATTGGGAGCTGCGGATGGGGCTGCACCCCCGGGGGGTAACGGAGCAACGGGGGCACCGGGGGGGGCACCGGGGGGGGGCACCGGGGGGGGGCACCGGGGGGTCCGGATGGGGCTGCACCCCCGGGGGGTAACGGAGCAACGGGGGCACCGGGGGGGGGCACCGGCGGGTCCGGATGGGGGCTGCACCCTCGGGGGGTAACGGAATAACGGGGGGATCACGGGGGGGGGGAGTCACCGGGGGGTAATGGCACCGGGGGGAGGCACCGGGGGGTCCGGAGGGGATTGGGAGGTCCTGGCGCATTGGGGAGGGTGTCACAGAGTCCAGGGGGGGGGGACAAGGGGGACCTTGGGGGTCCGGGGGGGGGACACACGGGGTATTTGGGGGTCCGGGGGGGGGACACACGGGGTATTTGGGGGTCCGGGGGGGGACACACGGGGTATTTGGGGGATCCGGGGGGGTCGCTCCATCCCCGTGTCCCCCCCCAAGGCCACCTCGGTGTCCCCGGCCGAGTTCGGGCGCTGGCGGGAAAGCGGCGTCGCCTTCGTGCCGCGGGGGGGGGACACGGCGCCCAACCCCACCCTGAGGAGCAGCCGCTGCCCCCGGAACGTGAGTGGGGGCGGGGGGGGGGGGGGCGATGGGGGGGTCGGGGGGGGGGGGGTCAGTGACCTCTGACACACCCCCCCCACACAGGACGGGCAGGAGGGGCCCGATCCCGGGTACTGGGGGGACACGGTGACCGGACCCTTCGTGGCCTTTGGGCTCGATCCTGAGCGACGGAGCCCCGGAAAGGTGGGGGGGGGGAACTGGGGGGAGTCCCGGGGGGGGTGGGGGGAACCCGGGATGGGGGGGTCACAGTGTGTTTGCCCTCCCCGCCCCCCCCCCCAGACGGCCACTGAGATCTCCCTGGAAAACGTCACCCGCGCTGCTGCACGAGCTGCTCACGGGGACACCCCCCGGGGAATCCCCTGGGGAACCCCCCGGGGAACCCCCAACACAAAGAGACCCCCCCCAGGACCCCCCCGGCGACGACAGCGACCCCTTGGGTAACACCCCCCCACACCCCCCACATTGACCTCCCCCCCCACAATGTGCGTGACCCCCTCCAATGTGTGTGTGTCCCCCCACGCAGGTCCGCGGGTCCCGCTGCCGCTCCGTGTCCGGTTCCTCCCACTGGGGGGAGCCCTTCGCGCCCCCCCCCCGCGCGCGCCTGAACCCCCAATTGCTCGTGCTGGGCTGGAGGTGGGGGGGGGAAGGGGTGGTGCGGGGTTTTTTGGGGGTTCGGGATTTGGGGGGGTTCGGGGGATGTGGGGGCAGTTTGGAGGGGGCTGTGGAGGTTCGGGGGTTTGGGGGAGTCGGAGGGCTCCAGGGGGTCTGGGGGTTCGGGATCGGGGGGGTTGGGGGGGTCATTTAGGGGGGGTCTGGGGAGGGTGGAGGTTTTGGGGGGGTCCCATGGGGGTGACCTGTGTCCCCCCCCCCAGGATTTTCGATCCCAAGAGTTCCTGGGGTGTTGGGTGGATCGGGGGGAGGGTGCTGGGGGGGTGGCCCGGACGCCTGGGTCCCTCACCCCCCCCCCTTTCCCCCCCCCCCAGGTCGCTGCCCGAGTTGACCCCCGAGTTGGGCCAATTGGCGGCTCCGGGGGCGACGCTATTGGTGGAGCTGCCCACGTGGGGTACAGGGACTCCCCAAACGGGGAACCCCCCCCGACCCCCCCCCCCCCACCCAGGGTCATGACCTCTGTGTCTCCCCACCCCCAGGTTCGTGCCCACCCTGCGCCCCCCCCAGCTGGACGCGTTCCGGGCCCGGGTGGTCGCGCTGGCCCAGGACTGCGGCTTCCAGCCCTGGGGGGGGCCCGGGGAACCCCCCGCCTACGCCCGCTTCCGGCGGCCCCCCCCCACCATGACCCACCCCCAAACCCCCCGAATGCCCCAAACCCCCCGACCCACCCTTAACCCCCCACCAAACCATCCCCAAATGCCCCCAGATCCCCCGAAGCCGCCCCGCATCTCCCCCCCCACCCCCCAAACCTCCCAACCCGAACCCCCAAACCCCCCGACGAGGTTCCAGCCTCTCCACGAAGCTCCGCCCTCTTTTCACAAGGCCCCGCCCCTTACACGTGGCCACGCCCCCTTTGCCACACGCCCGCCCACCTCCATGTCCCGGCCCAATCAGAAGCTGCCGCTTCTGCGAGACCCCGCCCCCACGATGCCACACCCATCCATGTGGCCACGCCCCTCCAAAGGGCCACGCCCCCTCCACGGCCACGCCCCTGCCCATTAATAAAGTGCCGCCACCACCTCCCGGCTCCGGCTCCGCAGGTAATGGGGATGGGGGGGGGTCCCGGACGCCTGGGTCCTTTTTTGTGGGGGGATATTGAGGTCGGGGGGGGGGGGGGTTGCCAGGGGATGGAGCGGGGGGGGGGGGGGGTCCCTTGGGGAGACAAGGGGTGGAGGGATAGGGGGGGACATGGGGATTTGGGGGGGATGGGGGGTTTAGGAATGGGGGGAGTTGGGGGACACGGGGGGTGTTGGGGACGTGGGGGCGTTGTGACACACTCTGGGGGGGGGATGCTGGACGCCTGGGTCCCCTGGAGGGGGTGTGGGATTCCCCGGACGCCTGGGTCCCCTGTGTGCGCTGGGGGGTTTTTGAGGTGAGGAGGGGGTGTCTCCGGGGGGGGGGGGGGGGGGTGCCCTGGGTGCCCTTGGGGATGGGGGCAGGGCAGCCCGGACGCCTGGGTCCCCCCCGGGGGGAAGGTTTGATGATAAGGGCTATTTTTAGCCCCCCCTTATCAGCCCTGGAGCCACCGGCCCCAAATAGGGGCAGGACTGGAGCTGGGGGTGGGGAGGGGCGGCCCCCCAGCCCCCCCCTCCTCCCCTCCCCCCCCGCCCCCCCCCCTCATCCGCCCCCCCCATGTTCCAGCATCGTGACCCCAAGGATGGCTGAAGAGTGAGTGGGGGATGGGTGGGATGAGGGAGAGGGGACACTTGGGGGGGGTTTCTGACACCCCCCTGTGTGTCCCCTCCCCCCCCCACAGGGAGGACGCGCCCCCCCCAGCGCAGCCGCCCCCCCCGCTGCGCCGCAAATCCTCGGCCAATTACCGGGCGTACGCGGTGGAGCCGCATGCAAAGGTGGGGGGGGGGGACACAGGGAGGGGGGGTGACACGGGGGGGGTGACACCAGGGACACCCCCTCATTTGTGTGTGTACCCCCCCCCCCCCCCAGAGACAACCCAAAATCTCAGCGTCGCGGAAGCTCCAGCTGAAGGTGATTGGGGGGGGATGGTTTGTGGGGGTCCCGGGACGCCTGGGTCCCCGGATGCCTGGGTCCCTGTGTCACCCCCCCCATGTGTCCCCCCCCCCCAGACGCTGTTGCTGCAAAGGGCGAAGCGGGAGCTGGAACGGGAGGAGCAGGAACGGGCGGCCGAGAAAACGCGGCTGCTGGGGGAGCTCTGTCCCCCCCCCGTCACCGACGGGCTCAGTGTCACCGAGCTGCAGGTACAGGGACATGGGGGGACATGGGGACACAGGGGAGCTCTGTCCCCCCCCCATCACCGATGGGCTCAGTGTCACTGAGCTGCAGGTACAGGGACATGGGGACATGGGGGGACATGGGGACACAGGGGAGCTCTGTCCCCCCCCATCACCGATGGGCTCAGTGTCACTGAGCTGCAGGTACGGGGACACGGGGGGACACAGGGATATGGGGACATGGGGGAGCTCTGTCCGCCCCCCCCATTACTGACAGGCTCAGTGTCACTGAGCTGCAGGTATGGGGGGACATGGGGACACAGAGGGACACAGGGATATGGGGACACGGGGGGACATGGGGACACAGGGGAGCTCTGTCCCCCTCCGTCACTGATGGGCTCAGTGTCACTGAGCTGCAGGTACAGGGACACGGGGGGACATGGGGACACAGGGATATGGGGACATGGGGGAGGTCTGTCCGCCCCCCCCATTACTGACAGGCTCAGTGTCACTGAGCTGCAGGTATGGGGGGACATGGGGACACAGAGGGACACAGGGATATGGGGACACGGGGGGACATGGGGACACAGGGGAGCTCTGTCCCCCTCCGTCACTGATGGGCTCAGTGTCACTGAGCTGCAGGTACAGGGACACGGGGGGACATGGGGACACAGGGATATGGGGACATGGGGGAGCTCTGTCCGCCCCCCCCATTACTGACAGGCTCAGTGTCACTGAGCTGCAGGTACAGGGACACGGGGGGGACATGGGGACACAGGGATATGGGGACATGGGGAAGCTCTGTCCGCCCCCCCCCATTACTGACAGGCTCAGTGTCACTGAGCTGCAGGTATGGGGGGGACATGGGGACACAGGGGGACATGGGGATATGGGGACACGGGGGGACATGGAGACACAGGGGAGCTCTGTCCCCCCCATCACTGATGGGGTCAGTGTCACCGAGCTACAGGTAAAAGAACATGAGGATATGGGGATATGGGGACAGGTACAGAGCCATGGGGACATGGGGGGACATGGGGACACAGGGGAGCTCTGTCCCCCCCCCATCACTGAGGGACTCAGTGTCACCGAGCTGCAGGTAAAGGGACATGGGGACACGGGGGGACATTGGGACAGGTACAGGGACATGGAGATATGGGGACATAGGGGGGACATGGGGAAGCTCTGTCCCCCACCCGTCACCAAGGGGCTCAGTGTCACTGAGCTGCAGGTAAAGGGACATGGGGGGACATGGGGACAGAGGGGAACATGGGGACAGGTATCGGGCCATGGGGGAGGATGTGGGGATATGGGGACATGGGGACACGGGGATATGGGGACATGGGGACACAGGGGAGCTCTGAGACACCCCATGACCGAGGGGCTGAGTGTCACCAAGCTGCAGGTAAAGGGACATGGGGGGAACATGAAGGATTAGGGTGTTTCTGGGGGTGTCCCCCAGTGTCCCCAATTGTCCCCAATGTCCCCAGGCGCTGTGCCGGGAGCTCCACGCCCGCGTGGGGCGGGTGGACGAGGAGCGCTATGACATGGGGACACGTGTCAGCAAGAACGTGGCCGAGGTGGGACCCCCGTGTCACCCCATGTCCCCATTGTGTCCCCGTGTCACCCCTGTGTCCCCATCATGTCCCCACGTCACCCCATGTCTCTTCTGTGTCTCCCCTGTGTCCCCTTGTGTCCCCATCATGTGTTCCCCCATGTCCACAATGTCCCCAGATGGAGGAGCTGTGGGCTCCCTGTCCCCATGATGTCCCCACGATGTCCCCAATGTCCCCAGATGAAGGAACTGTGGGCTCCCTGTCCCCACGATGTCCCCAATGTCCCCAGATGGAGGAGCTGTGGGCTCCATGTCCCCTTGTCTGCACAATGTCCCCAATGTACCCAGATGGAGGAGCTGTGGGCTCCATGTCCCCTTGTCCCCACAATGTCCCCCATGTCCCCAGATGGACGAGCTATGGGCTCCATGTCCCCTTGTCCCCACAATGTCCACAATGTCCCCAGATGGACGAGCTGTGTGCTCCATGTCCCCTTGTCCCCACAATGTCCCCAATGTCCCCAGATGGAGGAGCTGTGGGCTCCATGTCCCCACAATGTCCCCATGTCCCCAGATGGACGAGCTGTGTCACCACCTGTCCCCAATGTCCCACAATGTCCCCAGTGTCCCCTTGTCCCCACAATGTCCTCATGTCCCCAGATGGACAAGCTGTGTCACCACATGTCCCCAATGTCCCCATTGCCCCCAGTGTCCCCAATGTCCCCAGATGGATGAGCTCTGTGTTCCTAATGTCCCCATTGCCCCCAATGTCCCCATGTCCCTAGATGGACGAGCTGTGTCCCAATGTCCCCATGTCCCCATATGGACGAGCTCTGTGTTCCCAATGTCCCCATTGCCCCCAATGTCCCCATGTCCCCAGATGGACGAGCTGTGTCCCAATGTCCCCAATGTCCCCATGTCCCCATATGGACGAGCTCTGTGTTCCCAATGTCCCCATTGCCCCCAATGTCCCCATTGTACCCAGATGGACGAGCTGTGGGCTCCATGTCCCCTTGTCCCCACAATGTCCCCATGTCCCCAGACGGATGAGCTGTGTCCCGGTGTTCCCAATGTCCCCAATGTCCCCATGTCCCCAGATGGACGAGCTGTGTCCCATTGTCCCCATTGCCCCCAATGTTCCCAATGTCCCCATGTCCCCAGATGGACGAGCTGTGTCCCATTGCCCCCATTGCCCCCAATGTCCCCATGTCCCCAGATGGACGAGCTGTGTCCCATTGTCCCCATTGCCCCCAATGTCCCCATGTCCCCAGATGGACGAGCTGTGTCCCATTGTCCCCATTGCCCCCAATGTCCCCATGTCCCCAGATGGACGAGCTGTGTCCCATTGTCCCCATTGCCCCCAATGTCCCAATGTCCCCACGTCCCCAGATGGACGAGCTGTGTCCCATTGCCCCCATTGCCCCCAATGTCCCCATGTCCCCAGATGGACGAGCTGTGTCCCATTGTCCCCATTGCCCCCAATGTCCCCACGTCCCCAGATGGACGAGCTGTGTCCCATTGTCCCCATTGCCCCCAATGTCCCCATGTCCCCAGATGGACGAGCTGTGTCCCATTGTCCCCATTGCCCCCAATGTCCCAATGTCCCCACGTCCCCAGATGGACGAGCTCCGGCGCCGCGTGGCGGGCGGGCGCTTTGTCCGTCCCGCGCTGCGCCGCGTCCGTCTGTCCGCGGACGCCATGATGGCCGCGCTGCTGGGGACCAAGCACCGCGTGGGGACCGACCTGCGCGCCGGGCTGCGGCAGGTGCGCAAGGACGAGGCCGAGAAGGTGCGTGACAATGGGGACACCAAGGGGACGTTGGGGACATCGGACACATGTGTGGGGGACACCATGGGGGAGACACCAGGGGAGGAAATGGGGACGTTGGGGACATATATGGGGACGCCAGGGTGGGGGTGTGACCATGGCAGGTGCACAAAGATGAGATTGAGAAGGTGGGTGACAAATGGGGACATTGTAGGGACACGTGTGGGGACACCATGGGGGAGACACCAGGGGAGGAAATGGGGACATTGGGGACACATATGGGGACACGGGGGTGGGGGTGGGACTGCGGCAGGTGCACAAGGATGAAGCCGAGAAGGTGGGTGACAATGGGGACACCAAAGGGCACATGGTGGGGACATGTGTGGGGACATGTATGGGGACACTGTGGGAGGAAATGGGGACACTGGGGACACACATGGGGACACCAGGGTTGAGGACGAGGCTGAGAAGGTGGGTGACAAATGGGGACACCAAGAGGACATCGTGGGGACACTGGGGACACACTGAGGGGGGACATGGGGACACGTGGGAGCACCAGGGAAGGAAATGGGGACACTGGGGACATAAAGGGGACACAGCACCAGGTGCCACCATGGCTCCCTGGGGACAAATGGGGACACTGGGGGACACTGGGGACACCAGAGGGAGGGACACATGGGGACACTGCGGGGGGGGACAGATTGCGGGGAGGGACAGATCGCAGGGGGGACATCACGGGGGTACATGGGGACATGGTTGGGGACACTGGGGGTCACCAAGGGAATGGGGGGACACTGGGGGGGGGACATGGGGGACACGCGGGGTCGTGGCTGGGGACATGGCGGGGGGAGGAGGGGACAGGAATGGGCGTGGCTGAGCAGTGGGTGTGGCCAGAGAAAGGTGGGAGCCAATGGGGTGGAGTGCTGGGGGAGGGGGCGTGGCCTGTGGCAGGCGTGGTCAGGGGTGTGTCCCTGGTGGGTGGGCGTGTCTGGGACTGGGGTCGTGTCCCCGGTGGGTGGGCGTGGCCATGGGTGTGTTCCCCACGGTGGGCGTGTCCGCGATTGGTGGGCGTGTCCGTGGGGCGTGTCCCTGACGGGGGGGCGGGGCAGGAGAGCCGCGAGGTCGGTGATTGGCGCAAGAACGTGGACGCGCTGAGCGGGATGGAGGGACGGAAGAAGAAATTCGAGGCGCCGGGGGGGGGGCCCGGCCTGAGGGTGAGACCCAGGGGGGCCCCAAAGACCCCCCAGAACACACAGACCCCCCGAAAACCCACAGACCCCTCAGAACCCACAGACCCCTCCAAGACACACAGACCCCCCATATCCACAGACCCCCCCAACCCCTTCTTCAGGACCCCCAAATGAGCCTCAGACCCCCAGGACACCCCCAAACAACCCACAGTCTCCCCCAGACCCACCCAGACCCCCCATCTCCCCACAGACCCTCCAACACCCCCCATTGCCCCCAGACCCTCCCCCAAACTCTCAGACACCCCCTATCCCCCCATACACCCCCCCGAAACCCTCCAGATTCCCCAGACCCCACCCCCCATCCCCCCCATAGACCCCCCCAGACTCCCCACTTCTCCCTCTTCAACCTCCCCCCCCCCCTTAAAAAGACCCAGATGGACCCTCTCCCCCCACAAACCTCCATCATCTCCCGCAGGCGCCTCCCCGCCCTGGGAACCCCCCCAGGACCCCCTGGGACTGGCATCACCATCGTCACCATCATCATCATCATCATCATCATCATCTTCATCACTCCCAGCGTCACCCCCCCACAATAAACCCTCCCCAGCATCAACCCAGCGACTTGTGGGTGTGGCCATGGGCGTGGCCTCGCCCCCCCTCTTGTGGCCACGCCCATTTCACTGCAGCTCATGTATCCCCACATCCCCACCCTTGACCTGGTGACCTTTCGTTTGGGGGGGGGGGGGGGGGGGTCGTGACCCATAAGGCTTTGCAGTGAGACTTCCCCCCCACCCTGGGGCTGGGGCCTCTGGGGAGTGTTTGTGGTCCCTGGGAGGATTTGGGGGACTGGGGGGGGGTTTAGGGGGTCGAGGGAGGCTGGGGGGGGGCGCTATAGGGGATTTGGGGGGCCATGGGGAGGTTGGGGGGGCTATGGGGAGGTTGGGGGGCTATCGGGGATTTGGGGCACTCTGGGGGTCTAGGGGAGGGTTGGGGGGCTATAGGGGATTTGGGGGCTCTGGGGGTCTATGGGGGTGTTGGGGGGGGATTTGGGGGGCCATGGGGGGTGCAGGCCCGTGTCTCACCGTGTCCCCCAGCTGGTCCTGCTGCTGGTGTCGATGTTCCTGGTCAGGAACCTGGACCCCGACTACGAGAAGCTGCTGCGGGGGCTGTGAGGGGGGGACGGGCCGGGGGGGAACCGGGGCCCGAGTGTCTGATCTCCCGCGGCTGCCGGGAAAGAAACGCGGCTGGAACACGAACCGGGACGGGGACACTAACGGGACCGGGACGGGGACGGGGACACTGAAGGGAGCGGGATGGGATGGGATGGGGACACTGAAGGGAGCGGGACGGGGACACAGACCCCCGCCACCACCGACCCCTCCGTCTGCGTGAGGCGGCGCTCGCCCCGCCCCTTTTTATAGGAGGCGGGAACGGCTCGCGCCCGGCCCCGCCCCTTTCCTCGCCCCGTTCCCCTTTTGGGCGGGAAAAGCTCGCGCCCGGCCCCGCCCCCCGGCGCTGTGAGGAGACCGCGGCCCGTCAGGCGCCCCCGTGTCCTCCCATATCCCTCCCTGTCCCCCTGTGTCCCCCCATACCCTTCCGTGTCCCCTCTGTCCCCCCCCCATATCCCCCCGTGACCCCCCGTTTTCCCCCACATATCCCCCCGTGTCCTCCCATATCCCCCCGTGTCCCCCATGTCCACCCAGCAGCCCCACAGTCCCGGGGGGGCCGAGGCCCCACAGCCACCATCCCCCAGTGGGTACCGAGTGGGGTGGAGTTCGGGGGTCAAATGAGGGACCCCCCCGTGACCCCCAAACTGTCCCCAGCCCAGGGTGGCTCCACCGAGGAGTTCGTGCTCAGCTGCACCTTCGCTGCTTGCGACCCCCAGCAAACAGGTACCGGGGGTCCCCAGGCACCCCCTGACCCCCCCCTAGGGACAGGGTGACTTTGGGGGGTCACCAGGCACCCTCTGACCCCCCCACAGGGATAGAGTGACCATGGGGGTCCCCAACTACCCCCTGACCCCCCCCAGGGACAGGGTGACCATGGGGGTCCCCAAGCACCCCCTTCCCCCCCCCCAGACACAGGGTGACCATGGGGTGTCACCAGGCACCCCCTGACCCCCCTATAGGGACAGGGTGACCATGGGGGTCACCAGGCACCCCCTGACCCCCCTATAGGGACAGGGTGACCATTGGGGGTCACCAGGCACCCCCTGACCCCCCTATAGGGACAGGGTGACCATGGGGGTCACCAGGCACCCCCTGACCCCCCTATAGGGACAGGGTGACCATTGGGGGTCACCAGGCACCCCCTGACCCCCCTATAGGGACAGGGTGACCATCGGGGGTCACCAGGCACCCCCTGACCCCCCCCCCAGGGATGGGGTGACATGGGGGTCCCCAACTACCCCCTGACTCCCCCCTAGGGACAGGGTGACCATGGGGGTCACCAGGCACCCCCTGACCCCCCTATAGGGACAGAGTGACATGGGGGTCCCCAAGCACCCCCTGCCCGCCCCCCAGACACAGGGTGACCATGAGGGGGTCACCAGGCACCCCCTGACCCCCCCCACAGAGACAGGGTGACCATGGGGGTCCCCAAGCACCCCCTGCCCCCCCCACAGACACAGGGTGACCATGGGGGGGTCACCAGGCACCCTCTGACCCCCCCTATAGGGACAGGGTGACCATGGGGGGTCACCAGGCACCCCCTGACCCCCCCACAGGGGCACGGTGACCATGGGGGTCCCCAAGCACCCCCTTCCCCCCCCCCAGACACAGGGTGACCATGGGGGGGTCACCAGGCACCCTCTGACCCCCCCCACAGGGGCACGGTGACCATGGGGGTCCCCAGGCACCCCCTGACCCCCCCCACAGGGACAGGGTGACATGGGGGTCCCCAAGCAACCCCTGCCCCCCCCAGACACAGGGTGACCATGGGGGGGTCACCATGAGGGACAGGGTGATCATGGGGGTGTCCATGGGTCCCCCACATCCTGACCCCCCCCAGTTTGATCCCCAGCCAGCACATGGTTCAGTACCTGATGGATGGGGTGTCTGGGGGTGTCCATGGGGGTGTCCCCCGTTTTGTCCCCCCAGGAACGGTCCCATCCCAGCACGTGGTTTGGAACCTGATGGGGTGTCTGGGGGTGTCCCCCCTGTTTTTTCCCCAGGGACGATCCCAGTGCATCGTGTGGTTTGGTACCCAGTGGGGGATCCCCCATTTTGTCCCCTGTTCGGTCCCCAGGAAGGGTCCCAGCCCATCGTGTCATTCAGTACCTGATGGGGTGTTTTGTCCCCCCTTTTGTCCCCAGAAAGGGTCCCAGCCCATTGTGTCATTCAGTACTTGATGGAGTGTTTTGTCCCCTGTTGTCCCCAGGGGTGATCCCAGCACACTGTGTGGTCTGGTCCCTGATGTCCCTTGTTGTCCCCTGTTGTCCCCAGGGGTGATCCCAGCACACTGTGTGGTCTGGTGCCTGTTGTCCCCTGATGTCCCCTGTTGTCCCCAGGGGTGGTCCCAGCGCACCGTGTGGTCCGGTCCCTGATGTCCCCTGTTGTCCCCAGGGGTGATCCCAGTGCACTGTGGTTCGGTCCCTGATGTCCCCTGTTGTCCCCAGGGGTGGTCCCAGCGCACCGTGTGGTCCGGTCCCTGATGTCCCCTGTTGTCCCCTGTTGTCCCCAGGGGTGATCCCAGCACACTGTGTGGTCCAGTCCCTGTTGTCCCCTGATGTCCCCTGATGTCCCCTGTTGTCCCCAGGGGTGGTCCCAGCGCAGCGCGTGGTCCGGTCCCTGTTGTCCCCTGATGTCCCCTGTTGTCCCCAGGGGTGGTCCCAGCACACTGTGTGGTCCGGTCCCTGTTGTCCCCTGATGTCCCCTGTTGTCCCCAGGGGTGGTCCCAGTGCACCGCGTGGTTCGGTCCCTGATGTCCCCTGTTGTCCCCAGGGGTGATCCCAGTGCACTGTGGTTCGGTCCCTGATGTCCCCTGTTGTCCCCAGGGGTGGTCCCAGCGCAGCGCGTGGTCCGGTCCCTGTTGTCCCCTGATGTCCCCTGTTGTCCCCAGGGGTGGTCCCAGCGCAGTGCATGGTTCGGTCCCTGATGTCCCCTGTTGTCCCCAGGGGTGGTCCCAGCACACTGTGTGGTCCAGTCCCCGATGTCCCCTGTTGTCCCCTGTTGTCCCCAGGGGTGGTCCCAGCCCAGTGCGTGGTTCGGTCTCTGATGTCCCCTGATGTCCCCTGTTGTCCCCAGGGGTGGTCGCAGGCCAGCACATGGTTCGGTCCCTGATGTCCCCTGATGTCCCCCATTGTCCCCAGGGGTGGTCCCAGCGCAGCGCGTGGTCCGGTCCCTGATGTCCCCTGTTGTCCCCAGGGGTGGTCCCAGCGCACTGTGTGGTCTGGTCCCTGATGTCCCCTGATGTCCCCTGTTGTCCCCAGGGGTGGTCCCAGTGCACCGCGTGGTCCAGTCCCTGATGTCCCCTGTTGTCCCCAGGGGTGGTCCCAGTGCACTGTGTGGTCCGGTCCCTGATGTCCCCCGTTGTCCCCGGATGTCCCCTGATGTCCCCAGGGGTGGTCCCAGCCCAGTGCATGGTTCAGTCCCTGATGTCCCCTGATGTCCCCTGATGTCCCCTGATGTCCCCTGTTGTCCCCTGTTGTCCCCAGGGGTGGTCCCAGTGCACCGCGTGGTTCAGTCCCCAATGTCCCCTGATGTCCCCTGTTGTCCCCAGGGGTGGTCCCAGCGCACCGTGTGGTCCAGTCCCTGATGTCCCCTGTTGTCCCCTGTTGTCCCCAGGGGTGATCCCAGCACACTGTGTGGTCCGGTCCCTGTTGTCCCCTGATGTCCCCTGTTGTCCCCAGGGGTGGTCCCAGTGCACCGCGTGGTTCGGTCCCTGATGTCCCCTGTTGTCCCCAGGGGTGATCCCAGTGCACTGTGGTTCGGTCCCTGATGTCCCCTGTTGTCCCCAGGGGTGGTCCCAGCGCAGCGCGTGGTCCGGTCCCTGTTGTCCCCTGATGTCCCCTGTTGTCCCCAGGGGTGGTCCCAGCACACTGTGTGGTCCAGTCCCCGATGTCCCCTGTTGTCCCCTGTTGTCCCCAGGGGTGGTCCCAGCCCAGTGCGTGGTTCGGTCTCTGATGTCCCCTGATGTCCCCTGTTGTCCCCAGGGGTGGTCGCAGGCCAGCACATGGTTCGGTCCCTGATGTCCCCTGATGTCCCCTATTGTCCCCAGGGGTGGTCCCAGCGCAGTGCATGGTTCGGTCCCTGATGTCACCTGTTGTCCCCAGGGGTGGTCCCAGCGCACCGTGTGGTCCGGTCCCTGATGTCCCCTGTTGTCCCCAGGGGTGGTCCCAGCGCACCGCGTGGTTCAGTCCCCAATGTCCCCTGTTGTCCCCTGTTGTCCCCAGGGGTGGTCCCAGCGCACCGTGTGGTCCGGTCCCTGATGTCCCCTGTTGTCCCCTGTTGTCCCCAGGGGTGGTCCCAGCACACTGTGTGGTCCGGTCCCTGTTGTCCCCTGTTGTCCCCAGGGGTGATCCCAGCACACTGTGTGGTCCAGTCCCTGTTGTCCCCTGATGTCCCCTGTTGTCCCCTGTTGTCCCCAGGGGTGGTCCCAGCGCACCGTGTGGTCCGGTCCCTGATGTCCCCTGTTGTCCCCTGTTGTCCCCAGGGGTGGTCCCAGCACACTGTGTGGTCCGGTCCCTGTTGTCCCCTGATGTCCCCTGTTGTCCCCAGGGGTGGTCCCAGTGCACCGCGTGGTTCGGTCCCTGATGTCCCCTGTTGTCCCCAGGGGTGGTCCCAGTGCACTGTGGTTTGGTCCCTGATGTCCCCTGTTGTCCCCAGGGGTGGTCCCAGCGCAGCGCGTGGTCCGGTCCCTGTTGTCCCCTGATGTCCCCTGTTGTCCCCAGGGGTGGTCCCAGCGCAGTGCATGGTTCGGTCCCTGATGTCCCCTGTTGTCCCCAGGGGTGGTCCCAGCACACTGTGTGGTCCAGTCCCCGATGTCCCCTGTTGTCCCCTGTTGTCCCCAGGGGTGGTCCCAGCCCAGTGCGTGGTTCGGTCTCTGATGTCCCCTGATGTCCCCTGTTGTCCCCAGGGGTGGTCGCAGGCCAGCACATGGTTCGGTCCCTGATGTCCCCTGATGTCCCCCATTGTCCCCAGGGGTGGTCCCAGTGCACCGCGTGGTTCGGTCCCTGATGTCCCCTGTTGTCCCCAGGGGTGGTCCCAGCGCACTGTGTGGTCTGGTCCCTGATGTCCCTGGATGTCCCCTGTTGTCCCCAGGGGTGGTCCCAGTGCACCGCGTGGTCCAGTCCCTGATGTCCCCTGTTGTCCCCAGGGGTGGTCCCAGTGCACTGTGTGGTCCGGTCCCTGATGTCCCCCGTTGTCCCCGGATGTCCCCTGATGTCCCCAGGGGTGGTCCCAGCCCAGTGCATGGTTCAGTCCCTGATGTCCCCTGATGTCCCCTGATGTCCCCTGTTGTCCCCTGTTGTCCCCAGGGGTGGTCCCAGTGCACCGCGTGGTTCAGTCCCCAATGTCCCCTGATGTCCCCTGTTGTCCCCAGGGGTGGTCCCAGCGCAGCGCGTGGTCCGGTACCTGATGTCCCCTGTTGTCCCCTGTTGTCCCCAGGGGTGGTCCCAGCGCACTGTGTGGTCCGGTCCCTGATGTCCCCTGTTGTCCCCAGGGGTGGTCCCAGTGCACCGCGTGGTTCAGTCCCCAATGTCCCCTGATGTCCCCTGTTGTCCCCAGGGGTGGTCCCAGCGCAGCGCGTGGTCCGGTACCTGATGTCCCCTGTTGTCCCCTGTTGTCCCCAGGGGTGGTCCCAGCGCAGCGCGTGGTCCGGTCCCTGATGTCCCCTGTTGTCCCCAGGGGTGGTCCCAGTGCACCGCGTGGTTCGGTCTCTGATGTCCCCTGTTGTCCCCAGGGGTGGTCCCAGCGCAGCGCGTGGTCCGGTCCCTGATGTCCCCTGTTGTCCCCAGGGGTGGTCCCAGCGCAGCGCGTGGTCCGGTACCTGCGGGCGCTCACCGGGCAGCGTGAGGCCGCGCAGCTGCGGGGGCTGCTCCGCATGCTGGACCCCGCGGCCACCGGAGCCGCGCTGGACTGGCCACGGTTCAGGGACGTCATGAGGGAATGGATCACAGCCTGCAGGACGGACAGGTGGACAGACACGGGGACAGGGACAGGGGGACAGGGACAGGACAGGGGGACAGAAAGGGGGACAGGACAAGGGGACAGGACAGGATAGGGGGACAGAGCTGGACTGGCTGTGGTTCAGGGACGACATGAGGGAATGGATCACAGCCTGCAGGACGGACAGGTGGACAGACAGGGGGACAGGACAGACAGGGGGATGGGGCTGGACTGGCTGCGGTTCAGGGACGACATGTGGGAATGGATCGCAGCCTGCAGGACGGACAGGTGGGACAGACCTGGTGGGATATGGGGACACCTCTAGGGATGAGGGACAGGGGACATGGGGACAGGGACAGGTCAGGGGGTGAGGAACATGGTGACATGGGGACAGGGAGACTTGGGAAAAGGGGATAGCTCAGGGAGTGAGTGACATGGGGATGCAGGGGTGGGGGACATGGTGACATGGTGTCACTGTCCCCAGCAACCACCAGGTCTTGTCCTGTGCCTGAGGGGACACAGGGTGACACGGGGTGACACAGGGTGACTCTGGTGACACTGTCCCTGTCCCCAGGGCAGGACAGAGGGAAAGGGACAGGGGGACAGGAACAGGGATGGGGGAAAGGGACAGGGGGACATGGGGGACCAGGGGACATGGGACAGGGGGACATGGGGGACAAGGGACAGGGGGACAAAGGGACGAGGGGACAAGACGGGGGATAGGGACAGGACAGGGGGGAAGGAACAGGGACAGGACAGGAGGACAGGGACAGGGGATAGGACAGGGGGACATGGATGGGGACAGGGACAGGGGGACAGGGACAAGGAGGACAGGGACAGGGGATAGGACAGAGGGACAGGGGGACAGGGACAAGGGGACAGGGGGACAGGTCAGTACCAGGGGTCTGGGTGACAGGGGGCAAGGGCCAGCTGGGTGACAATGGGGACACCGCAGTTCCCGTGTCACAACCCCCGTCCTGTCCCCAGTGGCTGTGGCCTCGCTGAGGAGCGCGACGTGGCGGCCGGTGACCTGGGCCTGGCGCTGGCAGGTGGGTGACACGCTGGATGGACGGACACACAGACAGACAGACAGACAGACAGGCAGATGCCAACCCCCCCATGCCCGTCCCACAGCTGGTGAAGGACGCGCGGCCACCGCGCAGCTGGAGGGTGACGGTGACAGCGACGACGCGGCCAGCGCGTGAGTGCCGGGAGGGGACATGCAGGGACACCCCGTGTCACCAGTGTCACCCTGTGTCACCAGAGTCACCCCGTGTCACCCCATGTCCCCTTGGGTGAGGGCCAGGACCTGGCAGCTGCTGGGGACAGTGACACCATGTCCCCGTGTCCCTCACCCCTGTGTCCCCTGCCCCTGTCCCTCACACTCTGAGCTGTCCCATGTCCCCATGACCCCTGTCCCTATGTCCCTTGTCCCTGTTCCTCACCCCCTGCCCTGTCCCATGTCCCCATGTCCCCTGTCCTTGTCCCATGTCTCCATGTCCCCTGTCCCTCAGCCCCTGACCTGTCCCTGTCCCCATGTCCCCTGTCCCTTTGTTTGTCACCCCCCTGACCTGTCCCTGTCCCATGTCCCCTGTCCCCATGTCCCTCACCCCCTGACCTGTCCCTGTGCCATGTCCCCATGTCCCTTGTCCTTGCCCCATGTCCCCATGTCCCCTGTCCCTCAGCCCCTGACCTGTCTCTGTCCCCATGTCCCCTGTCCCTTTGTTCCTCACCCCCCTGACCTGTCCCTGTCCCCCTGTCCCATGTCCCTGTCCCCATGTCCCTCACCCCTGACCTGTCTCTGTCCCATGTCCCCATGTCCCTTGTCCTTCACCCCCTGACCTGTCCCTGTCCCATGTCCCCATGTTCCTGTCCCCATGTCCCTCACCCCTGACCTGTCTCTGTCCCATGTCCCCATGTTCCTGTCCCCATGTCCCTCACCCCCTGACCTGTCCCTGTCCCATGTCCCCATGTTCCTGTCCCCATGTCCCTCACCCCCTGACCTGTCCCTGTCCCATGTCCCCATGTTCCTGTCCCCATGTCCCTCACCCCCTGACCTGTCCCTGTCCCATGTCCCCATGTTCCTGTCCCCATGTCCCTCACCCCCTGACCTGTCCCTGTCCCCATGTCCCCTGTCCGTCTGTCTGTCCGTCCATGTGCAGCGAGGCCGCGGGGCTGCGCAGCCGCGCCGAGCGCTTGGCCGAGCGCAACGAGAAGCTGCAGCGGGAGCTGGAGGTGGCCGAGGAGACCAACGCCAGGCTGGAGCAGGAGACACAGCGGCTGCGGGGACACCTGCGCGGGTGAGGGACAGGGACATGGGGACATGGGGACATGGGGACAGGGGACATGGGGACATCTGCGGGGGTGAGGGACAGGGACATGGGACATGGGGACATGGGGACAGGGGACATGGGGACACCTGCGGGGGTGAGGAACAGGGACGTGAGGACAGGGGACATGGGGACACCTGCAGGGGTGAGGGACAGGGGACATGGGGATATAGGGACAGGGGACATGGGGATATAGGGACAGGGGACATGGGGACACCTCCGGGGGTGAGGGACAGGGGACGGGGACATGGGGACAGGATACATGGGGACAGGGTACATGGGGACACCTCCAGGGGTGAGGGACAGGGGACAGGAGACATGGGGACACCTCTGGGGATGAGGGACAGGGGACATGGGGACAGGGACAGGTCAGGGGGTGAGGAACATGGGGACAGGGAGACTTGGGAATAGGGGACAGCTCAGGGGGTGAGTGACATGGGGATGCAGGAGTGGGGGACATGGTGACATGGTGTCACTGTCCCCAGCAGCCACCAGGTCCTGTCCTGTGCCTGAGGGGACACAGGGTGACTCTGGTGACACTGTCCCTGTCCCCAGCAGCCAGCAGGCGCTGTCCCTGGCCCGTGTCACCTCCGAGGAGCTGCAGGAGCTCAGGACCGTGGCCAAGGGGCTGCAGGAGAAGGACCAGGAGCTGCGGGGACACCTGCGGCACCTGGTGAGGGGACACGGGGACATGGGGACACCCCTGAGCACCCTGACCCCACCTGGGGAGGGGACACGGGGACATGGGGACACCCCTGAGCACCCTGACCCCACCTGGGGAGGGGACACGGGGACATGGGGACACCCCTGAGCACCCTGACCCCACCTGGGGAGGGGACATGGGGACACCCCTGAGCATGGTGACCCCACCTGGTGTACCCCCCCAGGAGAAGGAGCAGCAGAACCTGCATGGGCGGGTGGATGAGCTGCAGGAGGAGGTGAGGGGACAATGGGGACACTGCGGGGGCACTGGGTTGACACTGGGGACAGGGGGGGACATGGGGTGACACAGGGGGGACACAGGGGATGGGGGGGACACTGGGCGGGATGCTGGGGACAGGGGGTGACACGGGGGGGGTGACATGGGGCCAGTGTCACCGTGTCTCCGTCTGTCCCCAGAACCAGTGCCTGGTGGCTGAGGGACGGGGGTGACACAGAGAGTGACCCAGGGGCCAGGAGGTGACACGGGGGGTGACACAGGGGGTGACCCAGGGGCCAGGGGGTGACACAGGGGGTGACACAGGGGATAGGAAGTGACACGGGGGGTGACCAGGGCCAGTGTCACTGTGTGTGTTGGTCCCATAGCCAGTGGCTGGTGGCCAAGGTACAGGGGGTGACCCAGGGGACAGGAGGTGACATGGGGGTGACCAGGGCCAGTGTCACGGTGTCTGTCCGTCTGTCCCAGAGCCAGCGGCTGGTGGCCGAGGGGCAGCAGCTGCAGCCGCAGGTGCGGGCACTGGCGGCCGAGCTGACCTGGCTGCAGGTGAGTGTGGCTCCTTAATGAGGGGGGGCCCGACCCCCCCGCACCCCCTGGGTACACCGGTGACCCCCCCATGTCCCCATGTCCCCCCAGGCCCAGCTCGGCTCCTGCTCCGCGCAGCTCTCGGCACAGGACCTGGTGCTGGCACAGGTGAGTGTGGGATGGGGGGGTCACCCCAATTCAGGGGCGACCCTCCTGACTCCCCCAAGACCCCCCCCAATTGAGGGGAGATCCCCCTGACCCCTCCTGACCTCCCAGACCCCCCTCAAGATCCCCATGACCCCCCCAGACCCCTCTGATCCCCCTGACCCCTCCAGAACCCCCAGACCCCTCTGACCCCCCCAAGACTCCTGACACCCCGACTCCTCTGACCCCCCCCGAACTCCCATGACCCCTGACCTCCTCTGACCCCCCCAGACCCCCATAACCCCCCTGAACCCCCCAAGACCCCCATGACCCCCCCAGGCCGCCCAGCGTGAGCAGGAGCTGAGGACCCAGTTGGGCAAGCACGAGCGGGGGCTGCAGGTACGGGGGGTCCCCTGCACCCCCCACCCCACCCCGGCCATGGGGTGACATGGAGGGGTGACATGGGGTGACACCCCCCCCAAACCCTGTGTCCCCCCCGCCAGGAGCTGCGGCTGCAGACAACGCGGCTCCAGCAGCAGCTGGGACAGATGGGGGACAAGTGGGACATGTGAGTGGGGACATGGGGACACGGGGGGGACACCTGGGGACACTGTGTCCCCCCCTCAAGCTCATGTTCCTCACACAGGCGGCCCTGGGCCCCCCCCGGGAAAGGTGACAACGTCCTGGGGCAGCCGCTGGGGGATGAGATCGAGGAGTGTGGGGTGAGGGGACACGGATAGGGACAGGGGGACAGGGGACAAGGGGGGACAGGGGGACAGGGGACAAGGGGGGACAGGGGGACATGGGGACAAGGGGGGACAGGAGGACATGAGGATATGCGGGACAGGGGGACATGGGGGACAGGGGAATGTGGGGGACGGGGGACATGGGGATATGGGGACACGGGAACATGGGGACGGGGACAGGGAGACATGGGGACAGGGGGATATGGGGGACATGGGGAAATGGGGACAAGGGGGGACAAGGGGACATGGGGACAAGGGGGGACAAGGGGGGACAAGGGGGGACAAGGCGGGACAGGGGGTATGGGGGACATGGGGACAGGGGGATGTGGGGGGTCGGGGGACGGGGACATGGGGACAGAGGGATATGGGGGACATGGGGACAGGGGGAGGTGGAGACAGGGGGATGTGGGGGACGGGGGGACATGGAGACATGGGGACATTGGAACATGGGGACATGGGAACATGGGGACAGGGAGACATGGGGACAGGGGGACACGGGGACAGGGGGACACGGGGACAGGGGGATGTGGGGACAGAGGGACAGGGGGACACTCCTGGCGACCCCTCCCCGCAGCTCCAGCCGGGGACAGGGGACAGCGCGGGGGTCAGAGAGGGGACAGCAGGGGACACGGAGGGGACAGCAGGGGACAGGCACAGGTAGGATGGCAGCTCTGCCCCAGAGCTCCTGTCCCTTCTGTCCTCACGGCTCCTGTCCCCTCTGTCCCCACGGCTCCTGTCCCCTCTGTCCCCCCACAGGCCCCTGGCACTGTCACCGTCCCCGCAGCTGTTGTCACCGTCCCCACAGTTGTTGTCACCGTCCCCGCGGGTGCTGCTGGCGCTGCCACCACCCCCGGGGCCACCGTCACTGTCCCCAGTGTCCCCAGTGCTGTCCCTGTTGTCCCTGCTGCTGCTCCTGTCCCTGTCCCTGCTCTGCCTCCTGCCCCCCCGGCCCGGCCCCCGCAGGGCGCCCCCCCAGTGACCACCAGTACAGACCAGTTCAGCCCAGTTACTGCCCCCCCAGTGACCACCAGTACAGACCAGTTCAGCCCAGTTACTGCCCCCCCAGTAATCACCAGTACAAACCAGTTACAGCCCCACCAGTACAAACCAGTTACAGCCCCACCAGTACAAACCAGTTCAGCCCAGTTACAGCCCCCCCAGTACAAACCAGCTCAGCCCAGTTATAGCCCCCCCCAGTACAAACCAGTTCAGCCCAGTTACAGCCCCCCAGTAACCACCAGTAACCACCAGTACAGACCAGTTACAGCCCCCCAAGTACAGACCAGTTCAGACCAGTTACAGCCCCCCCAGTACAAACCAGTTCAGCCCAGTTACAGCCCCCCCAGTACAAACCAGTTCAGCCCAGTTACAGCCCCCCCAGTAACTACCAGTAAAGACCAGTTGAGTCCCACGGTTCCAGTCTGCTGTGCCGCATCCCAGTTCATCCCAGTTCCCCCCACCCCAAACCAGTCTGAGTCTCAATGTCTCAATGACACGTTTATGTCCCCGGGGGGCCCAATCCTGTGGCAGCTCAGTCAGCCTGGGGGGGGTGGAGGTGGGATGAGGACCCAGGCATCCGGGCGGCCCCATACCCTGCCCCGCCCCGGACCCGAGTCTGTCCCCCAAGTGCTCCCAGTGTCCCCCAGTACCCCTCCCAGTGCCCCCAGTGTCCCTCCAGTTCCCTCCCAGTGTTGCCCAGTGTCCCCCCAGTTCCCCGCCCAGTGCACCCCAGTACCCCCCCTCAGTGCCCCCAGTTCTCTCCTTAGTGCCCCCAGTGTCTCCCCAGTTCCCCCAGTACTCCCAGTTCCCCCCCTCCAGTTCCTCCCAGTGCTCCCAGTTCCCTCCCCAAGTCTACCCCAGTCCCCCCAGTGCTCCCAGTGTCCCCCCAGTTCCCCCCAAGAACCCTCCCCAGTGCCCCCAGTTCCCTCCCCCAGTCCCCCCAGTGCTCCCAGTTCCCCCCTCCAGTTCCCCCCCTCAGTGTCCCCCATTGCTCCCAGTTGCCCCAGTCCCCCCAGTGCCTCCCCAGTTCCCCCCCCAGTTCTCCCAGTCCCCCCAGTTCCCACCTGCGCTCGCAGGCGCCTCCTCAGGCCCCACGCGGCCGCCAGGACCCCCAGGCCCCCCCCGACCCCCCCCAGCAGGAGCAGCCCGTGGGGGGGGGGGCGACGGGGCGGGGGGAGCCCCCAAATGCTGTGGGGGGGGGAGGGGCACTCGCAGGGGGGGCTGCGGGGAAATGGGGACGTCAGGGGGGTCACCCCTCCATTGGGGGGGTCCCCTCAATTGGGGGGGGTCGGGGGGGTCACCCCTCAATTGGGGGTCTCAGGCGGGGTCAGGGGGTCATGGGGGGGTCAGGGGGGGAACCGCTCAGTTGGGAGGGTCAGGGGGTCGGGGGGGGTCACCCTTCAATTGGGGGTCCCGGGGGGGGTCAGGGGGGGATCCCCTCAATTGGAGGGGTCAGGGGGGGAACCCCTCAATTGGGGGGGTCAGGGGGGTCGGGGGGGGGTCACCCTTCAATTGGGGGTCCCGGGGGGGGGGTCAGGGGGGATCCCCTCTATTGGAGGGGTCAGGGGGTTCGGGGGGTCTCAGGGGGTCATGGGGGATCTCCCCTCAATTGGGGGGGCCAGGGGGTCATGGGGGATTTATGGGGGATCAGGGAGGGTCTCCCCTCAATTGGGGGGGTCAGGGAGTTCAGGGTGTCTGGGGGGGGGTCACCTGTGTGGCAGCGCAGGCGGGCGCAGGTGGGGAAGTGGGGGGGTCGGTGGCGCAGCCCCCCCCAGCTGCTGCACCAGCGTCTCCAGCACCCGCGACACGTTCACCGGGCGCAGCCGCACGCAGCCCTGGGGGTCCTGGGGTACGGGGGGGGGGGGTCACCATGGCCCCCCCAAACCCCCAGAACCCCCCCAAACCCACAGGTACCTCCCTGGGACCCCCAAACCCCCCAGGACCCCCCCACTCTCCCCCCAAAACCCACAGGGACCCCCCCCAACCCCCCCAAATCTCCCCCTGGGACCCCCAACCCCCCCCCCCAAACCCACAGGGACCTCCCTGGGACCCCCAAACCCCCCAGGACCCCCCCACTCTCCCCCCAAAACCCACAGGGACCCCCCCCAACCCCCCCAAATCTCCCCCTGGGACCTCCAACCCCCCCCCAGAACCCCCAACCCCCCCCCCCCCCAAACCCACAGGGACCTCCCTGGGACCCCCAAACCCCCCAGGACTCCCCACTCTCCCCCCAAAACCCACAGGGACCCCCCCCAATCCCCCTAAATCCTCCCCTGGGACCCCCAAACCCCCCAGAACCCCCAACCCCCCCCCAGAACACACAGGGATGCCCCCCCCCGCCCAGAACCCCCAAATCCCCCCCGGACCCTTGAGAACCACAGGGTCCCCTAATCCCCCCCAGAATGACCTTGGGTCCCCCTGAGACCCCCCCTAGGGTCCTCAGACCCCCCCTGAGACCTCCAGAATGACCTTGGACTCCCCTAAATCCCCCTGAGACCCCCCCAGAGCCCCATTGCAACGAGATTCCCCCCCCCCCCCCCCCCAAATTACCCTGATGTCCCCATAACCCCCTGAGACCCCTCCCCAGTACTACCTTGTACCCCCCAGAGACGCCCCCCCATTGCACCAAGACCCACCCCCCACCCCCCCCCAGAGCCCTCCAAACCCCTTTGAGACCCCCCCACTGCACTGAGACACCCCCAGAATTACCTTGGACCCCCCAAACCCCCCAGACCCCTTTGAGACTCCCCCATTGCACCAAGACCCCTCACCCAGAATTACCCCAGAGCCCCCTGAGACCCCCCCAGAATTACCTTGGACCCCCAGAGCCCCCCCCCAGAGCCCCCCAAATCCCCTGAGACCCCCCCCCCCAGAATGGCCCTGGACCCCCCAAACCCCCCAGACCCCCAGAATGACCTTGGACCCCCCCTGAGACCCCCCCCCCCAAATGCTGCCCCCCCCCACCTGTATGTGACAGTGTGTGACGAAGCTCAGCTGGGCGGCCAAGCGCTGAACCCGGGGGGCCAGGGACCCCCCCGCCACCCCCCCCATGTGCTGCAGCGCCCGCAGCCCGAAGTGCAGCCCCCACAGGTCCCCGCATGACACGTCCTGGGGGGGACACGGGGACAATGGGGACACATGGGGGGGACACGGGTCAGGGGGAATATGGGGGGACAATGGGGGATATGGGGGATGTGGGGGATGTGGGAGTATGGGGGGATATGGGGGGTATGGGGGACATGGGGATATGGGGGGACATGGGGGGGATATGGGGGACGTGGGGATATGGTGACAATGGGAGGATATGGGGGAATGGGGGATATGGGGACAATGGGACATATGGGGACATAGGGGGACATGGGGATATAGGGGGACATGGGGATATAGGGGGACATGGGGATATAGGGGGACATGGGGATACGGGGACAATGAGAGGATATGGGGGAATGGGGGATATGGGGACATGGGGACATATGAGGACATCGGGGGACATGGGGATATAGCGGGACATGGGGATATAGGGGGGACATGGGGGGTATGTGGGACATGGGGGGGATATGGGGACATGGGGATATGGGGAGAACATGGGGGATATGGGGGGACAATGGGGGATATGGGGACATGGGGGATATGGGGGGACAATGGGGGATGTGGGGACATGGGGGGGACATGGGGATATAGGGGGACATGGGGATATAGGGGGACATGGGGATACGGGGACAATGAGAGGATATGGGGGATATGGGGACATGGGGACATATGAGGACATCGGGGGACATGGGGATATAGGGGGACATGGGGGGATATGGGGGGTATGTGGGACATGGGGGGGATATGGGGACATGGGGATATGGGGAGGACATGGGGGATATGGGGGGACAATGGGGGATATGGGGACATGGGGGATATGGGGGGACAATGGGGGATGTGGGGACATGGGGGATATGGGGGGACAATGGGGGATATGGGGACATGGGGGATATGGGGGGACAATGGGGGATGTGGGGATAGGGGGGACATGGGGAATAGGGGGATGTGGCAGATATGGGGGACACAGGGGTATATGGGGGGATATGGGGGACATGGGGACAATGGGGGGACATGGGGATTATGGGGGATGGGGGGATATGGGGACATGGGGGACATGGGGGGACATGGGGAGGACATGGGGACATGGGGGGGATATGGGGACATGGGGGGGATATGGGGGATATGGGGACAATAGGAGGATATGGGGGAATGGGGGATATGGGGACATGGGGACATATGGGGACATAGGGGGACATGGGGATATAGGGGGACATGGGGATATAGGGGTACATGGAGGGATATGGGGACATGGGGATATGGGGACAATGGGAGGATATGGAGGAATGGGGGATATGGGGACATATGGGGACATAGGGGGACATGGAGATATAATAGAGGGACATGGGGATATAGGGGGACATGGGGATATAGGGGGACATGGGGGGATATGGGGGGTATGTGGGACATGGGGGGGATATGGGGACAATGGGAGGATATGGGGGAATGGGGGATATGGGGACATTGGGACATATGGGAACATAGGGGGACATGGGGATATAGGGGGACATGGGGATATAGAGGGACATGGGGGGACACACGGGGGATATGGGGGGTCCCGGGGGGGTCCCTCACCTGCTCCAGGTTGCTGGGCATCTGCACCGGGTAATCCTGGAGCAGCCACGGAACCTGGGGGGGGCAACAATCGGGGGGGAGGGTCCCGGATTTTCAGGGGGATGTCGGATTTTTTTGGGGGGGGGGGTCCCATATATATTTTTTGGGGGGGGGGGGGTGCTCACCAGCGCGTCCACGTGTGCGCGGAAGGTGCTGCTGACGGGGCTGAACTGGAACGAGCAGCAGGCGGCGGGGGGGGGCGCGCTCAGCACCAGCAGCAGCGAAACCTGGGGGGGGCACCGGGCTGGGGGGGACACGGGGGACACGGGGGGACACTGCGGGGGGGGGCCGGGGGGGTCCCCACTTACCAGAGAGGAGGCGGGGGGGGCGGGGTCCATGGTGGGACCGGGGGGGGGGGGAAGGAGAAAGCGGGGACCCCCCCGGGACCCCCCCCCCGGAACCGCCGCCGAAAGCGAAAGCGGCGCCGGAGTCGCGTCCGGGGAGGGGACCCAGGCGTTCGGGGAGGGAACCCAGGCGTTCGGGGAGGGAACCCAGGAGTTCGGGGAGGGGACCCAGCCTTACCCCCCCCGCCCCCCCGCAGAGATCCAGGTGTTCGGGCTCCGCCCCGCCCCCCCCCCCCTCCGCCTCACCCCCCGCCTGCTCGATGGACCCACGCGTCCGGGAGGGGACCCATGCGTCCGGGAGCCGCCCCACCCCGCAAAGGGACCCAGGCGTCCCGGCTCTCCCCGCTCTGTTTCCCCCCCCACACACTCTCTCCCCCAGGGACCCAGGAGTTCGGGAGGGGACCCAGACGTCCGGGAGCCTTCCCCCCCCCCCGCGGCAGGCAGGGACCCAGGTGTTCGGGCTCCGCCCCCCCCGCTTCCCGATGGACCCAGGCGTCCGGGAGCCCGCCCCACCCCGCAAAGGGACCCAAGCGTCCCGGCTCCCCCCGCCCTGTTCCCCCCTCACTCCCCCCAGCCCCTCCCTCCCTCCCTCCCTCAGGGACCCAGGCGTTCGGGAGGGGACCCAGGGCGTCCGGGTTCCGCCCCCGCGCCGCTCCCTCCCCCGGCTGCCTCGAGGCCAAAGAAGGGACCCAGGCGTCCGGGCACGTGGTGGGGCGGGGCTAAACCACGGGGACCCGCCCCCCGGACCCCCTCCAGGCAGAAACACGACACATGGGGAAGGGGGAGGGGGGTCACGTTTATTGGGGTCACAGCCGCAGGTCGGGGGGGGGGGGGGGATCACTGAGACCCCCCCCCGGGCAGCCAGAGGCTCCGGGGGCGGCTGCTCCGAAGCTCCAACTCCAGGTCAGAGCCGGGGGGGGGGGTCCTGCCCCGGCCCCTCCCCCAGGACCCCCCCTGGGACCCACACGTGGGTGACGCCCCCGAGCGAGGCCCAATCCGGCTCCTTTTGGGGGGGGGGACAGAAAAAGGGGGGTGTCGGGGGGGTGGCCAAGGGGGAGCCCCTTATAATGGGGACCCCCCTATAGTGGGGACACTCCTATAATGGGGACACTCCTATAATGGGGACACCCCCATGGCGGGGACCCCCCCATACTGGGGACACCCCCATAGCAGGGACACCCCAATAGTGGGGTGTTTCCTATAGTGGGGACACCCCTATAGTGGGGACCCCCCCTCGCACTCACCGGTTGCCCCCCGCAGAGCCACAGCCCGTCTGGTCGATGTCGCGACAGCGTCGTCACCCCCCCCGGCCCCCCCCGGCAGCACCGACAGCGCCCCCTGGGGGAGCCCGGCACCCACCAGGGCCTGCGGGGACACACAAGAGGGGGGGTCGTGGGGGGTCACGGGGGACACGGGGATCACAGGGGGCCCAAGGGTCACAGGGGTCCATGTGGGTCATGGGGGGACATGGGGGTCACGGGGGTGCATGGGGCCTCATGGGGGGACCCAGGGATCTATGGTGGGTTGTGGAGGGACCCAGGGGTCATTGGAGCCCATGGGGGGTCCCAGGGGTCATTGGGATCCATGTGGGTCTCAGGGGGACCCAGGGGTCCATGTGGGTCCCAGGGTCCATGGGGGTCTCAGGGTTCAGTGGGGGTCCATGTGGGTCATGGGGGTTCATGGGGGATTCCAGGGGTCCATGGGGGTCCCGGGATTCAATTGGGGTCCCGGGGGTTCCCAGGGTTCAATGGGGGCCCATGGGGGGTCTCAGGGGTCCATGAAGGTCCCAGGGTTCAATTGGGATCCATGGGGGTCTTGGGGGTCCATGTGGGTCCATGTGGGTCCTGCGGTTCAATGGGGGTCTCGGGGTTCAATGGGGATCCATGGGGGTCCCGGAATTCAATGGGGGTCCTGGAGGTTCCCAGGGATCAATGGGGGTCTCGGGGTTCAATGGGGTCCATGGGGGTCTTGGGGTTCAATGGGGGTCCGGGGGGGTTCCCCACCTGCCGCAGCCGCAGTGCGGGCCCGATCCCGCCAGGGGGCGCCAGCAGCACGAGCGCGTTGCCGAGCGCGAGCGCGGGGGGGAGGAGCTCCAGAGCGCGCGCCAGGGGGCAGGGCCCACCCCAGGCCACACCCACCACGCCCAGCGGCCGCCGCGTCAGCAGGGCACGCCCACCGACCACTTCCTGCAAGGGGGAAAACCACGCCCACTCAGCTCCAAGGCCACGCCCACAAAGTTGGGACACGCCCCTTTAAAAAACCACGCCCAGTCCGGGGCTCCACCCACTCTCAGGCCACGCCCACCTGCACGGCCCCGCCCATCAGCTCCACACGTGCCGCCCAGCGTAGCAGCGCCGCCCGCAGGCGCCCGGTGTCACCGTTGTCACCATCGTCACCGTCACCCCCCAGCGCCGCCGCTGCCCCCCGCAAGACCTGCGCGCGGGCGGAGCCCGGGACACGCCCCCACCTGCAGGGACCCAGGTGTCCGGGAGGGACCCAGGCGTCCGGGGAACCCCAACAGGGACCCAGGTGTCCGGGAGGGACCCAGATGTCCAGGGACCCCCCAGCAAGGACCCAGGCATCTGGGAGGGACCCAGGCGTCCAGGAGGGACCCAGGCATCCGGGCCCCACCCCTCACCCCGCCCGTCGCGCCTCCTGCAGGGCGGCGGCCACCTCGGCATCATTTGGGGGGGTCTCGGGTTCCGGGCTGGGGGGGGGAGACATAAGGTCAGAGGTCAAAGGTCAGGATCCTCGGCTGTGGGGGAGGGGAGGGGGAGGGGCCTCACCAGCTCTCCTGCTCCGAGGGGGTCCCTGGTGCTGGGGGAGGGTCCCAGGGGGGGCGCCCGAATTCTCGCATCGCCTGAAAGGGGGGAGGGGGGGGTCCCATCTGCACGGGGACATGCCCCTCCCCCACCCCTCCCACCTGGGTTCACCCAGACCCCCCCCAAACCACCCATGTCCCCCCCTCTCCCATATACCCCCCCATGTCACTCTATGTCACCCGCATGTGGCCCCTCTCCCTCCTGGGTCCCTCCTGCACTCCAGGGTCCCCTCCCGAACTCCTGGGTCCCTCCTGAACTCCTGGGTCCCTCCTGAACTCCTGGGTCCCCTCCCGAACTCCTGGGTCCCTCCCGAACTCCTGGGTCCCCTCCCGAACTCCTGGGTCCCCTCCCGAACTCCTGGGTCCCTCCCGAACTCCTGAGTCCCCTCCCGAACTCCTGGGTCCCTCCCGAACTCCTGGGTCCCCTCCCGAACTCCTGAGTCCCCTCCCGAACTCCTGGGTCCCTCCCGAACTCCTGGGTCCCCTCCCGAACTCCTGAGTCCCTCCCGAACTCCTGGGTCCCCTCCCGAACTCCTGGGTCCCTCCCGAACTCCTGGGTCCCCTCCCGAACTCCTGAGTCCCTCCCGAACTCCTGGGTCCCCTCCCGAACTCCTGGGTCCCTCCCGAACTCCTGGGTCCCTCCCGAACTCCTGGGTCCCCTCCCGAACTCCTGAGTCCCTCCCGAACTCCTGGGTCCCCTCCCGAACTCCTGGGTCCCTCCCGAACTCCTGGGTCCCCTCCCGAACTCCTGAGTCCCCTCCCGAACTCCTGGGTCCCTCCCGAACTCCTGGGTCCCTCCCGAACTCCTGGGTCCCTCCCGAACTCCTGGGTCCCCACCTCCAGCGCCTCCCCCGGCGCCTCCGGAGCCTCCAGCGCGTTGATCCAGATGCGACCCAGGGGCAGCCTGAGGAGTCAAAGGTCAGAGGTCACGGGTGGGGTGCAGAGGTCACAGTCAGGGGTCACGGGCAGGTCAAGTTCACCTGTCGGCCACGTCCAGCGCGGCCGGGACGTCCTGAGCCCACACGGAGGCGGCGGCGACACCGAGACCCAAAGTGACGGTGACGGCGTCTTGGGGGGAGCGAACGGGGACGAGGGGCAGCAGGGGACCCCAAAACTGCGGGGACACCCCCAGATGGGACACCCCAAAATGGGACACCCCCCCGAATCATCCCTGACACCCCAAAATGGGACACCCCAAAAATGGGACACCCCAAAATGTGGCACCGCCCTGAACCATCCCTGACACCCCAAAATGGGACAACCCAAAAAGGGACACCCCAAAATTGGACATCCCCCTGAACCATCCCTGACACCCCAAAATAGGACACCCCAAAAAGGGACACCCCCCAGAACCATCCCCTGACACCCCAAAACTGGGACACCCCCCCCATAGTGATACCCCAACACCCCAAAACTAGGACACCCCAAAACATGACACCCCCCCCAAACCATCCCCCCCCTGGGAGGGGACACCCCCAAACTGTGACACCCCCCCCCCAAAACCTGCCCCCCCATTTCTCCCCCCGGGGTGGACACATCGGGGACCCCAAATGCCCCCTGGCCCCCCAAGTGCCCCCCCATGACCTTGGGACCCCCCCCAGACCCACCGGCTCCCGCAGCAACCGCGATGTCGGGGTGACCCCCGTGATCAGGGTGGGGGGGAAGAACTGACCCCCCCCGGGCAACGGCGGCTGGAACACCTGGGTGGAGGGGAGGGACCCAGGCGTCCGGGTGGGCTCTAGAGGGACCCAGGCGTCCGGGAACCTCCTAAGCCCCCCAAGAGGGACCCAGGCGTCCGGGTGGGCTCCAGAGGGACCCAGGCGTCCGGGAACCTCCCAACGCCCCCCAAGAGGGACCCAGGCGTCCGGGTGGGCTCCAGAGGGACCCAGGCGTCCGGGAACCTCCCAACGCCCCCCCAAGAGGGACCCAGGCGTCCGGGTGGGCTCCAGAGGGACCCAGGCGTCCGGGAACCTCCCAACGCCCCTCAAGAGGGACCCAGGCGTCCGGGTGGGCTCCAGAGGGACCCAGGCGTCCGGATGGCCCTCAGAGGGACCCAGGTGTCCGGGAACCTCCCAACCCCCCCAAGAGGGGACTCAGGCATCTGGGTGGGTTCCAGAGGGACCCAGGCGTCCGGGACCCCCCCCCAGCCCCCCCCTCACCTCAGCTCCCTCCTCCAGCGCCGCCCGCAGCAGCTCCTGCGGGTGGGGGGTCCCGGGGGGGGGGTTGGGGCAGCGGCCCCAGCCCCGTTTTGGGGTCCAGGGGGTCCCCGAGCCGCAGCGCCCCCAGGCGGACCCCGCAGGAGCCGTCTCAGCGTCCCCAGCACCCCCTCCTGGGCCACAACCAGCAGCTGCAATGGGGGGGGGGTCAGGGGACACCCCAAAACCCCTCCAGACCCCCCATGACACCCCCAAACCCCACTGAACCCCCCAACCCCCCCCAGACCCTCCCTGAACCCCCAAATCAGCTCTGACCCCCCCAATACCCCCCTGAAGCCCCAAAGCCCCCCAAGAATTGAATTGGGGGGGGTCAATGGGACCCCAGACCCACCCAAGACCCCCCAGAACCCCAAAACCCCCTCTGAATCCCCAACCCCCCCCCACAAGAATTGAATTGGGGGGGTCAATGAGACCCCAGACCCACCCAAGACCCCCCAGAACCCCAAAACCCCTCCAAACCCCCAACCCCCCCAAGAATTGAATTGGGGGGGGTCAATGGGACCCCCAGACCCACCCAAGACCCCCCAGAACCCCAAAACCCCCTCTGAATCCCCACCCCCCCCCCACAAGAATTGAATTGGGGGGGTCAATGAGACCCCAGACCCACCCAAGACCCCCCAGAACCCCAAAACCCCTCCAAACCCCCAACCCCCCCCAAGAATTGAATTGGGGGGGGTCAATGGGACCCCAGACCCACCCAAGACCCCCCAGAACCCCAAAACCCCCTCTGAATCCCCACCCCCCCCCCACAAGAATTGAATTGGGGGGGTCAATGAGACCCCAGACCCACCTGTGCCCCCCCCCACGCCCCCTGCCAGGGCAGCGGCCACTGAGTCCAGATCCGCAGAGTCCAGAACCAGGATGGCCACGCGACCCCCGCCCGGGGACACCCCCCGGGGACCCCCCCATGGGGACACCCCCCGGGGAATCCCCCGTGGGGACCCCCCAGAGAGCAGCCTGGTGGGGGACATAGGGGGGACACCCCAGTTATGGGGACGGGTCACACTCTGGGACCCTCCCCCCGTATCTGGGACACCCCCCCCCAAAAGGTGACAATAGGACCCCCCCCCCCC
Organism: Columba guinea; assembly: GCA_032206185.1. Classification (NCBI taxonomy): domain Eukaryota; kingdom Metazoa; phylum Chordata; class Aves; order Columbiformes; family Columbidae; genus Columba; species Columba guinea. The sequence goes on along the minus strand of JAVLUU010000634.1, from coordinate 13,438 downwards.
ATGTTACCCCCCATACCTGTGACTCCCCCAAGGGTGACAATGGGACCCCCTCCATGATCCCCCCCATGTCCATGACCCCCCACAAGGGTGACAATGGTGGCAATGGGACCCCCCCCCCCATGTCCCACCCCCATGTCCATGATGTCCCCCCAGAGGTGACAATGGGACCCCTCCCATGTTCCCCACATGTCTGTGACCCCCCCCCAAGGGTGACAATGGGGCCCCCTCCATGACCCCCCCCCAAGGGTGACAATGGGCCCACCCCCCCATGTCCCTCCCATGTCCCCCCCATATCCATGACACCCCCCAAAGGTGACAATGGTGACAATGGGACCCCCGACATGTCCCCCCCAATATCCATGACCCCCCCCCCAAAGGTGACAATGGGCCCCCCCATATCCGTTACCTGCGCCCCCCCCCAGCACTGTGACCGCCGTGACCTCGGGGTGACCCCGCAGCGCGTGCCCGAGGGGCGGGGCCACGCTCACCACGTTCAGCAGCCCCGGGGGCAGCGGCCCCGCCCACATCTGCGAGGCCACGCCCACTCCCGAGGCTCCGCCCACCGCCAGCTCGGCAACTAGCAATGACAGCAGCGCCCCCTGGGGGTCGGGCAGGAGCAGCGCCGCGTTCCCTGGTTGGGGGGGACATGGGGGGTCATGGGGGGGGTCACACCCCTCCAAACTGGGGTCCCAACCCCCACACACAATGCACTATGTACCCGCACCCCCCCCCCGGATGCCTGGGTCCCCTGGTACCCCCATGTCCCCCTCCCACGCTCCCCCATGTCCCTCCTGTGTTCCCCTCCCATGTCCCCATGTCCCCCCGTCCCCATATCCCCCCATGTCCCCACTGTCCCCTGTGTCCCCTGGTGTCCCCATATCCCCCAATGTCCCCCAATGTCCCCCCATGTCCCCCCACATCCCCATGTCCCCCCCATGTCCCCCGCTCACCCATGGCCAGGATCGCTCCCAGTGTCCCCAGCAGCGTCACCAGGTCACAGGGCCCCTCGATGACAAGAGCCACCACCCCTGGGGGGGGTGTCACAGGGGTCAGGGGGGTCACAGGGGTCACAGGGGGTCAAGGTCAGGGTCACTCACCCAGGGGGGTCCAGTCGCTCAGGCCGGGGGGGCCCAGGGCCGCCCCTCCCCCCGCCGCCCGCAGGCGCCGCAGCCCGAGGTCAAGGTCGCTGCCCAAGGTCAAGGCCAAGGGGCGCCCCCCCCCCAGGGTGGAAAGCGCCCCCAGCTGTGGGGCTGCGGCTGCCAGGGCCTGGGCCAGCCTGGGGACATGGGGACAATGAGGGGACAGGGGGACAATGAGGGGACAGGGGGACAATGGGCACAATGAGGGGACATGGGGACAATGGGGACAGGGGGACAATGGGCAGACAATGGGGACAATGAGGGGACAGGGGGACAATGGGGACATGGGGGATATGGGGACAATGAGGGGACAATGAGGGGACAATGAGGGGACAATGGGGGGACAATGGGGGGACAATGGGGGGACAATGGGGGGACAATGGGGACATGGGGACAATAAAGGGGACAGGGGGACAATGGGGGGGACAATGAGGGGACAATGGGGTATACGGGGAGGGACACAACAGGGTCCCCATGGGGTGGCTGGAAACTTCTGGGTCCCCCCCCCGAATGCCTGGATCCCCCCCCGAACGCCTGGGTCCCCCCCCCCGAACGCCTGGGTCCCCTCCTGGGTACAAAGGGTCACACAGGGTGACACGTGAATCATGCCGGGGGGGGGGGGGGGGGGGGGAAGTGGGGGGAGCAGCCACGTGGGGTCAGAGGTCAGCGGGACTCACCTGTCCAGGCTCCGCCCCCGCCGGGGTCCCCCCAGCCCCCCCCATTTTGCCGCTGCTGTTGCCGCCGTCTCCACGGCAACCGCCACGTCCGGCCCCTCCCCCCGCGGAACCGTCGCCAACAGCCGCCCTGGGGGGGGGGGGGGAGGGGCAGCGTGACCCCTGACCCCCCAGTGACCCCTGACCCCCCAGTGACCCCTGACCCACCCTGTGACCCCATGACCCCTTCTGTGACCCTGACTCCTGTGACCCCTGAGACCCCTCACCCCATGACCCTGACCCCCTGTGAACCCTGACCCCCTGTGACCCCTGACCCCTCCCATGACCCCTGACCCCTCACCCCATGACCCTGACCCCCTGTGAACCCTGACCCCTCCCATGACCCCTCACCCCATGACCCTGACCCCCTGTGACCCCTGACCCACGTGACCCCTCCCATGACCCCTGACCCCTCACCCCATGACCCTGACCCCCTGTGACCCCTGACCCACGTGACCCCTCCCATGATCCCTGACCCCTCACCCCATGACCCTGACCCCCTGTGACCCCTGACTCTCATGACCCTGACCCCTCTGTGGCCCACCCCATGACCCTGACCCCCCGTGACCCCTGACCCCCATGACCTCGATCCCCATGACCCCAACCCCCATGACCCCTCCCGTGACCCCTGACCCTGTGACCCCTGACCCGTACCGGTCGCCGCCTCCCGGCACTCGAGCAGCTCCCGGCCCGGCGGCTTCAGCCACGTCCCGGCCACAAAGTGACCGAGGGAGCGGCCGTGGGACGAGAACCAGGCCTGGGGGGCCGGACGCCTGGGTCCCTCCGGACGCCTGGGTCCCCCCCCAACTCCGGGGTCCCTCCGGACGCCTGGGTCCCTCCCGAACTCCTGGGTCCCCCCCCCGAACTCCTGGGTCCTCCCCGAACTCCTGGGTCCCCTCCCGAACTCCTGGGTCCCTCTCGAACTCCTGGGTCCCTCCCCGAACTCCTGGGTCCTCCCCGAACTCCTGGGTCCTCCCCGAACTCCTGGGTCCCTCCCCGAACTCCTGGGTCCCCTCCCGAACTCCTGGGTCCCCTCTCGAACTCCTGGGTCCCCCCCCGAACTCCTGGGTCCCCTCCCGAACTCCTGGGTCCCCCCCGAACTCCTGGGTCCCCTCCCGAACTCCTGGGTCCCCTCCCGAACTCCTGGGTCCCTCTCGAACTCCTGGGTCCCCCCCCGAACTCCTGGGTCCCCCCCCCGAACTCCTGGGTCCCTCCCGAACTCCTGGGTCCCCTCCCGAACTCCTGGGTCCCCTCCCGAACTCCTGGGTCCCTCCCGAACTCCTGGGTCCCCCCCGAACTCCTGGGTCCCTCCCGAACTCCTGGGTCCCCCCCGAACTCCTGGGTCCCCTCCCGAACTCCTGGGTCCCCTCCCGAACTCCTGGGTCCCTCCCGAACTCCTGGGTCCCCCCTCACCTCCGCCGCCGCCGCCCCCCCCCCGGCTCCGGGTCCGTCCTCCATGGAACGGAAAATCTCCGGCACCGGGAGCGGCTCCAGCGCGGCCGCCATCGCACCAACGAGACGAGCAGCCAGAGCGGCCTCGTCACCATGGAAACCGCCCCAAACTTCCGCCAGGAACCGGAAGTGGGAGTGGCCACCCGCCCTGCCCCCGCCCACCGGGCCTGATGGTCACGCCCATTTCGTTGGCCACACCCCTTTCCCCGGGAGGCGCCGCCCTCGTTGACCTCTGACCTTTGCCCCCCCAGGCTTGATGGGGCGGGGCCTGAACTCCTGGGTCCCCCCCTGAATTCCTGGGTCCCCCCCCCCAAATTCCTGGGTCCCTCCCGAACTCCTGGGTCCCTCCCGAACTCCTGGGTCCCTCCTGAACTCCTGGTCCCCTCCCGAACGCCTGGGTCCCTCCCGAACGCCTGGGTCCCCCCTGGACACCTGGGTCCTTGCACCGCGGCCAGGGCACCGCAGTGGACCCAGGCGTCCGAGTGCCTGCCCCTCCCCCCCCGGCGTGGTGGGGGGGGTCTCAGCCCACGCGGGGGATTTAGAGCTGAGCCGGGGGAGGGGGGGGGAGGGGGGGGATCCCAGAGAACCCAGGCGTCTGGGAGGAGGAGAGAGGACCCAGGCGTCCGGGGGGACCCAGGAATTTGGGGGGGGACCCAGGAGTTCGGGAGGGACCCAGGAGTTCTAGGGGGACCCAGGAGTTCGGGGGGACCCAGGAATTTGGGGGGGGACCCAGGCGTCTGGGAGGGACCCAGGCATTCAGGAGGGACCCAGGAGTTCTAGGGGGGACCCAGGAGTTCTAGGGGGGACCCAGGTGTTCGGGAGGGGACCCAGGAGTTCTAGGGGGGACCCAGGAGTTCTAGGGGGGACCCAGGCGTCCGGGGGGACCATGGTGCCCTGAGCGCGATGCAGTTCAACGCGGACGAGTTTCGGAGGCAGGTGGGAGATGGGCTGGGCCGTCTGCACCGGTGAGTGGGGACCCAGGCGTCCGGGGGGACCCAGGAGTTCGGGAGGGGACCCAGGAATTTGGGAGGGACCCAGGCGTCCGGGGGGACCCAGGAGTTCAGGGGACACCCAGCAGTTCAGGGGGGACCCAGGAGTTCAGGAGGGACCCAGGAGTCCGGGGGGGACCCAGCAGGTCAGGGGGACCCGGGAATCCAGGATGGACCCAGGAGTCCGGGAGGGACCCAGGAGTCTGGGAGGGACCCAGGCGTCCGGGAGGGACCCAGGAGTCCGGGGGGGGTCAGCACACACGTCGCACACACGTGTTCCCCCCCCCCGGGGGCTCAGACGGGGATTTAGCGGCTGCCGTTTAATCCGCTGCCACCACCGCGGGGGGGGACACAGGGACACGGGGACACGGGGGGGGGACACGGGGACACGGGGGGATCTGGGGACACTGGGGATTGGGGGGGGGCTGGGATGGGGGGAAATGGGGGGAATGGGGGGACATGGGGACATATGGGGGGACATTGGGGATATGGGGGGAAATGGGGAGATTGGGGGATATGGGAGGACAGTGGGAGTCTGCGGGGGGACAAAAGGGGATATTTGGGGCCATGAGGGGACATGGGGGGACATTGGGACATGGGGGGATATGGGGGTTTGGGGGGACATTTGGACTCTGGGGCAGACATGGGGCGGATTGGCTGTGGGGTGACCCCCATACCCCCCCTATCCCCATCATCCTCCCCTATCCCACATATCCCCCCCATATCCCCCCATATCCCCCCATATCCCCCCCATATCCCCCCATATCCCCCCCATATCCCCCCATCCCCCCATCCCCCCATATCCCCCCATCCTCCCATATCCCCCAATATCCCCATGTCCCCCCGTGTCCCCCCATATTCCCCTATCCCCCCCTACCCCCCTATCCCTCCATATCCCCATATCCCCCAATATCCCCATATCCCCCCCATGTCCCCCATATCCCATCGTCCCCCCCTATCCCCCCATATCCCCCATATTCCCCATAACCCCCCACGTCCCCCCGTCCGTCCAGGCTGCTGGAGCGCCGCCATGCGGACGCAGAGGAGCTGGAGCTGCACTCGGGGGTGTCGGGGACCCCCGGGTCGGTTGGGGGGGGCCCCCCGCGCCCCCCGGTGCTGGACTGCACGTGCTGGGGGCTGCCGCGGCGCTACGGCATCGCGGTGCTGTGCGCGCTCGGCTTCTGCATCAGCTTCGGCATCCGCTGCAACCTGGGGGTGGCCGTGGTCAGCATGGTCAACCCCCCCCACGGACAGGTACGGAAGGGCGTGGTCAGCGTGGGGGCGTGGTCAGCGTGGGGGCGTGGTCAGCGTGGGGGGGGGAGGGGCTTGGAAAGTGGGCGGAGTCGGCATGGTCAGCGTGGGGGCGTGGTCAGCGTGGGGGGAGGGGTTTGGGAAGGGGGCGGAGTCAGCATGGGGGCGTGGTCAGCATGGTCAATCCACCTCGGGGACAGGTGAGGGGTGGGTACAGCGTGGGGGTGTGGTCAGCATGTGTGTGGGAGGGGCTTGGGAAGGGGGCGGAGTCAGCATGGGGGGCGTGTTCAGCATGGTCAACCCCCCCAGGGACAGGTGTGGAGGGGCGGGGCCACAGTGGGGGCGTGTTCAGCATGGGGGGGTGGTCAGCATGGGGGTGGGAGGGGCTTGGGAAGGGGGCGGAGTCAGCATGGGGGGGCGTGGTCAGCATGGTCAATCTGCCTCGGGACAGGTGAGGGGCGTGGTCAGCATGGGGGCGTGGTCAGCGTGGGGGTGGGAGGGGCTTGTGTAGGGGGCGGAGTCAGCATGGGGGGCGTGGTCAGCATGGTCAGTCCACCCTGGGGACAGGTGAGAGGCGGGGCCTGGGGTGGGCGGGGTCAACATGGGGGCGTGGTCATCATGGTCAGCACAGGCAGGGCAGGCGAGGGGTGGGGCTGTGAAAGTGGGTGTGGTCAGCATGGGGGCGTGGTCAGCACAGGCAGGGCAGGTGAGGGGTGGGGCTTGGGAGGGGGCGTGGTCAGCATGGAGGGGCGGGGCCTGGGAGGGGGCGGGGTTGGTCTGGGCTCTCGGGGTTATGGGGGGTCATGGGGGAATTATTTGGGTTCTGGGGGCTCATGGGGGGATTGTTGGGATCATGGGGGGTCTGGGGGGTTATGGGTAGTCTGGGGGGTTATGGGGGGTCTGGGGGGTTATGGGGCGGTTGTTGGGGGTTCAGGGGGTCCCACCCACGTCTCCCCATTTCCCAGCACGCCCAGTTCAACTGGGACCCCCGAGACGGTGGGTCTGATCCACGGCTCGTTCTTCTGGGGCTACATCGTCACCCAGATCCCAGGGGGCTTCATTGCCCAGAGGTTCGCTGCCAACAGGTGGGGGACCCCAATAGCCCCTGGCCCCCCATGGCCACCCATATCCCCTCCATGGCCCCCCAGTTCCCCCCATCCCCCCCAGTTTCCCCCATCCCCCAATTTTCCTCCCATTCTCTCCCCATTTCCCACCCCAATTCCTCCCCAATTCCTCCAAATTTAAACCAAATTTGCCCCCAAATTCCACCCTGTTTCGTTCCAATTCTCCCCCCATTTCCCACCCCAATTCCCCCAAATTTAACCCCAATTCCCTTTCAAATTCCCCCCATTCTCCTCCCCAAAACTCACCCAATTCCCCCCTCAATTCCCCCCCTCAATTCCCCCCTCAATTCCCTCCATTTCCCATCCCAATTCCCCCCATAACTCCCTCCAGTTCCCCCCATTCCGCTCTCCCAATGTCCCCCAATTCTCCCCTTAACTCCCCCCAATTCTCCCCCAAATTCCCCCCTTAACTCTCCCAAATTCCCCTCATGTCCCCCTCCCAAATTCCCCCCACAATTCCCCCCATTTCTCCCCCCATTTCGCCCATTTCTCCCCTCACAGGGTGTTCGGCGTGGCCATCGTCTCCACGTCGGTTCTGAACATGGTGCTGCCCCATTGTCCCCATTGTCCCCGTTGTCCCCGTTGTCCCCGTTGTCCCCATTGTCCCCGTTGTCCCCATTGTCCCCGTTGACCCCATTGTCCCCACAGGGTGTTTGGTGTCGCCATCGTCTCCACGTCGGTGCTGAACATGCTGCTGCCCACGGCCGCGCGGACACACGTGGGCTGTGTGATTGGGGTGCGGGTGCTGCAGGGGCTGGTGGAGGTGAGGACACGCCCCCGGACACGCCCCCCACCCCGACCCCGCCCACAACCCCCCGACCCCGCCCACACCCCCGACCCCGCCCACACCCCCGACCCCGCCCACACCCCCGACCCCGCCCACAACCCCCGACCCCGCCCACAACCCCCCCCCCGACCCCACCCACCACCCCTGACCTGACCACAAAACCCTCAACCCCGCCCACTGCACCCCGGCCCCGCCCACTGCACCCCGGCCCTGCCCACCACTCCATGACTCCACCCACCGCCCCCAGCCCCACCTACCACCCTGGACCCCACCCATAACTCCCTGACCCTGGCCACGCCCCCCAGTGGTCACGCCCCCAGTGGCCACGCCCCCCAGTGGCCACGCCCCCCCCCCCCAGTGGCCACGCCCCTGCCCCCACCCAGGGCGTGACCTACCCGGCCTGTCACGGGATCTGGAGCAAGTGGGCGCCGCCCCTGGAGAGGAGTCGCCTGGCGACCACCGCCTTCTGTGGTGGGACATGGGGACAATGGGGACAATGGGGACAATGGGGACAATGGGGGGACATGGGGACCAGCGCCTTCTGTGGTGGGACATGGGACATGGGGACAATGGGGACATGGGGACAATGGGGACAATGGGGACGATGGGGGGGACATGGGGACCAGCGCCTTCTGTGGTGGGACATGGGACATGGGGACAATGGGGACAATGGGGGGACATGGGGACCACCACCTTCTGTGGTGGGACATGGGGACATGGGGACAATGGGGACAATGGGGTCAATGGGGACAATGGGGTCAATGGGGACAATGGGGACAATGAGGGGACATGGGGACCAGCGCCTTCTATGGTGGAACATGGGACATGGGGACAATGGGGACAATGGGGGCAATGGGGACAATGGGGACAATGGGGGGGACATGGGGACCACCGCCTTCTGTGGTGGGACATGGGGACAATGGGGACAATGGGGACAATGGGGGGACACGGGGACCACTGCCTTCTATGGTGGGACATGGGACAGGGGGACAATGGGGACATGGGGACAATGGGGACGATGGGGGGACATGGGGAACAGCGCCTTCTATGGTGGGACATGGGACATGGGGACAATGGGGTCAATGGGGACAATGGGGTCAATGGGGACAATGGGGACAATGGGGGGACATGGGGACCACCACCTTCTGTGGTGGGACATGGGACATGGGGACATGGGGACAATGGGGACAATGGGGACAATGGGGGGGACATGGGGACCACCGCCTTCTATGGTGGGACATGGGACATGGGGACAATGGGGGGACATGGGGACCACCACCTTCTGTAGTGGGACATGGAGACAATGGGGACAATGGGGGGAAATGGGGACCACCGCCTTCTGTGGTGGGACATGGGGACAATTGAGACCACTGTCTTCTATGGTGGGACATGGGACATGGGGACAATGGGGGGACATGGGGACCACCACCTTCTGTGGTGGGACATGGGACAATGGGGACATGGGGACCACCACCTTCTGTGGTGGGACATGGAGACAATGGGGACAATGGGGGGAAATGGGGACCACCGCCTTCTGTGGTGGGACATGGGGACAATTGGGACCACTGTCTTCTATGGTGGGACATGGGACAATGCGGGGAGAATGGAGGGACATGGGGGCAATGGGGGGGATATGGGGGGACATGGGGATATGGGGGGGGACAGGGAGACATGGGGGATATGTGGGGGACAGGGGGTCATTGGGGGATATGGGGACATTGGGGACAATGTGAACATTGAGGGGACATGGGGGATATGTGGGGTGGGGGGGACAACAGGGTCTCCATGGGGTGGCTGGAGTTCCTGGGTCCCTCTCGGAGTCCTGGGTCCCCCCTGAATTCTTGTGTCTCCCCGGACGCCTGGGTCCCCCGGACGCCTGGGTCCCGCAGGCTCCTACGCGGGCGCTGTGGTGGCGATGCCTCTGGCCGGGGTCCTGGTCCAATACACGGGCTGGAGCTCCGTGTTCTACGTGTACGGTGAGACCCCGCCCACCTATGCCCCGCCCACCCGACCACACCCCAAACCATGACCACGCCCCTTTTCCTGGCCCCGCCCCCTGCCCTGTCCCCAGCGCCCCCTGCAGGCAGTTTCAATATCTGCTGGTTCATGGTCTCCTATGAGACCCGGACTCCTGGGTTCCCCCCAGCACTCCTGGGTCCCCCCCCGAACTCCTGGGTTCCCCTGAACTCCAGTGTCCTCCCCCAAACTCCTGGGTGCCCCAGAACTCCTGGGTCCCCCCTGAAATCCTGAGTCCTTCCCGAACTCCTGGGTCCCCAAGAACTCCTGAGTCCCCTATTTGGATCCCCTCCCGAACTCCTGTGTCCCCCCCCCGAACTCCTGGGTCCCCCCGAACTCCTGGGTCCCCCGCGCTCCCCCCACAGGCAGCTTCGGCGTGTTCTGGTTCCTGTTCTGGGTCCTGGTTTCCTACGAGAGCCCCGCGCTGCACCCCACGATCTCGGCGGCCGAGCGCAAATACATCGAGGAGTCCATAGGGGAGAGCAGCGGGAACAACCCCCTGCTGGTGGGGACCCAGGCGTCCGGGGGACCCAGGAGTTCGGGAGGGACCCAGGCGTCAGGGGGACCCAGGAGTTGGGGGAAACCCAGGAGTTCGGGCAGGGACCCGAGAGTTCGGGAGGGACCCAAATAGGGGACCCAGGAGTTCAGGGTGGACCCAGGCATCCGGGTGACCCAGGAGTTCAGGGAACCCAGGAGTTCAGGTGGGGACCCAGGAGTTCAGGGAGGGACCCAAATAGGGGACCCAGGAGTTCGGGAGGGACCCAGGCATCCAAGGGACCCAAGAGTTTGGGACAACACAAGAGTTCAGGTGGGGACCCAGGAGTTCGGGGGGACCCAGGAGTTCAGGGAGGGACCCAAGTAGGGGACCCAGGAGTTTGGAGGGACCCAGGAGTTCAGGGAGGGACCCAAATAGGGGACACAGGAGTTTGAAGGGACCCAGGCATCCGGGGGACCCAGGAATTTAGGAAACCCAAGAGATCGGGAAGGGACCCAGGAGTTCGGGAGGGGGACCCAGGAGTTTGGGAAGGAACCAAATAGGGGACCCAGGAGTGCAGGGGGAACCCAGGAGTTCAGGGAGGGACCCAAATAGGGGACCCAGGAGTTGGGGAGGGAAACAGGAGTTGGGAAGGGACCCAGGCATCCGGGGGACCCAGGAGTTCAGGAGGACCCAGGAGTTCAGGGGGGACCCAGGCGTCCGGGTCGCGACAGGAGGTCAAGGGTCACACTGGGGGTCATGCCGGGGGTCAGAGGTCAGCGATGCCGCCCCACCCCCCCAGATGGCGACCCCCTGGCGCCGGTTCTTCACGTCCATGCCGGTCTACGCCATCATCGTGGCCAACTTCTGCCGCAGCTGGACCTTCTACCTGCTGCTCATCAGCCAGCCCGCCTACTTCGAGGAGGTGTTCGGCTTCGAGATCAGCAAGGTGCCCGCGGGACCCAGGCATCCGGGGGGACCCAGGAGTTCGTGGAGACCCAGGAGTTCGGGGGACCCGGGAGTTCAGGGACATGGGGATCCTGGGTAGACCTGGCAGCCCTGGGGGGACCCTGAAGTATTATGGGGAGACATGGGGGTCAAGGGGGGACCCAGGAATTCGGGAGGAGACCCAGGAGTTCAGGGGGACACAGGAGTTCGGGAACATGGGGGTCCTGGGTAGACCTGGCAGCCCTGGGGGGACCCTGAAGTATTATGTGGGGACATGGGGGTCAAAGGGGTACCCAGGAGTTCAGGGGGACCCAGAAGTTCGGGAGGGGACCCAGGAGTTCAGGGGGACACAGTAGTTCAGGAACATGGGGGTCCTGGGTAGACCTGGCAGCCCTGGGGGCCCCAGAAGAGTTAGTGGAGAACATGGGAGTTGGGGGGGACCCAGGAGTTCAGGGGGACCCAGGTGCATGGGAGGGACCCAGGCGTTCGGGAGGGACCCAGGCGTTCGGGTACTCGAACGCCTGGGTCCCTCCCGAACGCCTGGGTCCCTCTGGGTGCAGGTGGGGCTCCTGTCCGCCCTCCCCCACCTGGTGATGACGATCATCGTCCCCATCGGGGGCCAAATCGCCGATTTCCTGCGGTCCCGGGGAATCATGTCGACCACCAACGTGCGGAAGATGATGAACTGTGGGGGTGAGGGGACACGGGGGGACATGGGAAGACATGGGGGGACATGGGGACATTGGAGGACATGGGGGATATGGGGACACAGGGGGACATGGGGGGATATGGGGACATGGAGGGCACAGTGATGGTGACACAAGGGGCTACATGGGGGGGTTGGTTGGTGACCACAGGTCAGGCAGGGTCCCCATGTCCCCCCATGTCCCCATGTCCCCCCATGTCCCCATAACCCCCTTGTCCCCCATATCCCCGTATCTCCCCCCATAACCCCCTTGTCCCCATAACCCCCTTGTCCCCCTATCCCCCCCATATCCCCCCCGTGTCCCCCACGTCCCCCCACATCCCCCCGTGTCCCCATATCTCCCCATGTCCCCCCATGTCCCCATAACCCCCTTGTCCCCATATCCCTGTATCTCCCCCCATAACCCCCCTCATCCCCATAACCCCATATCCCCCCATGTCCCCTGTGTCCCCCACATCCCCCCATGTCCCCCTTGTTCCCCCATAACCCCCTTGTCCCCATTTCCCCTCCATATCCCCTCCATATCCCCCCCATGTCCCCCATATCCCTGTGTCCCCCATGTCCCCCCTTGTCCCCATGTCCCCATGTCCCCAGGTTTCGGCATGGAGGCCACGCTGCTGCTGGTGGTCGGTTACTCGCACTCCCCGCGCTGTCGCCATCACCTTCCTGGTCCTGGCCGTGGGCTTCAGCGGCTTCGCCATCTCCGGTGGGGACACGGGGACATGGGGGGGACACATGGGGACACCCATGTGTGTGTGTGACCTCCCCCAAAATTCCCCCCCAGGGTTCAATGTGAACCACCTGGACATCGCCCCCCGTTACGCCAGCGTCCTCATGGGGCTGAGCAACGGTGTGGGGACCCTGTCGGGGATGGTTTGTCCCCTCATCGTGGGGGCCCTGACACGCCACAAGGTGCTGGGGGGGGCCCTGGGGACAGGGAGGGGGACATGGGGGGCACTAGGACCCGGGGGTGGGCATTAGGACTCAGGGAGGGACACTAGGACCCAGGGGATCAATGGGCACCCAGGGGATGGGCACTAGGATCCAGAGGGGATATTGGGGACCCCGGTGGATATTGGGGACCCTGGGGGGGTGCCACTAGGACCTGGGGAGACATTGGGGATCCCGGGGGAGGCACTGGGAGGTTTGGGGGGCACTAGGACCTGAGGAGGGACACTAGGACCCAGGGGGGCACTGGGGACCCTGGTGGAGGCACTAGGACCCTGGGGGGACACTGGGGACCCCCGGTGGATAATGGGGACCCCGGGCGGAGGCACTGGGAGTTTTCGGGGGGCACTAGGCCCTGGGAGTGACATTGGGGGACCCCGGTGGATATTGGGGACCCCGGGGGGGGTGCCACTAGGTCCCGGGGGGGGCATTGGGGAGCCCAGTGGATATTGGGGACCCCGGGAGGGGCACCAGGATCCGGGGAGTCAATGGGGACCCAAGTGGGGGCACTAGGACCCAGAGGGGAGGCATTGGGAGGTTTGGGGGGCACTGAGACCCGAGGGGGGCATTGGGGACCCCGGTGGATATTGGGGACCCCGGGGGGGTGCCACTAGGTCCCGGGGGGCATTGGGGGAGCCCAGTGGATATTGGGGGACTCAAGGAGCGGCACTAGGACCCGGGGCTGCAGCAGAGCCTATGGGTGCAGCGGGCACTAGGACCCTGCCCCTCACCGCCACCCTCCTTCGCCCCGCCTCTTCCTCTCTCCGATTGGCCGTCGGGGCGGGTCGGCGGGCTCCGATTGGCCAGACGCGGGAAGAGTGGCAGTGGGTTTTCCTGATCGCGGCGCTGGTCCATTACGGGGGCGTGATTTTCTACGGCATCTTCGCCTC